>PVKU01008877.1:0-68490 GCA_004027475.1 Anoura caudifer | reverse complement strand
ATGTAGAAGCTAAAGAACTTATGACACATGGGCATGAACTAAAGGGGGAATGTGGGTGGGAGGGGGTGTGCAGGGTGGAGGGTAATGAGGGGGGAAAATGGGACAACTGTAATAGCATAATCAATAAAATATAATTTAAAAAAAAGAACACATAAATTATATAAGTAAAGCACTGAGTATAGTACCTAAACCATAGAAGGTCAGTAAATGCTATGTATCAGAATTGTTATAGGTATGATATTCCTGAATATGGAGTTGGTCATTAGGACTAATGTTGAATAAAAATGGTGGGAACTGGCCTGTCCTCTCTGTTTTCAGCCCAACTTAGTGTCTTCCTCAGTTGGGCAAATGACTCCAGGGAAGATCTCTGAAGCTTAACCATGAAGAATGACCAGAAGCTAGACCTAGCCTGACCACAGACCTGTGAGCCAACCTGCAATCCAAGGAAGTGGAAAGAAAGAAGAGTAGTCAGAAGATCTACAAAAGTGTCTGTCAGCACCACTGCCAGAAGTAGTTTCCCAGGTGAGTTGGAATGAAAAACATGGAGCAAGTGCTGTCACTGACCTCAGTGCTGAGTAATCCCATCGGTCCTACATCTGCCCAGTAGGAGCATATAGACTTATTCCCTTGCAGGGCCCACCCATAGGGAACACAGCCTAGAAGATCTGGGGATCCCTAGGAACAAAAATTCTCTTAAAATGAAATGAAACAAACCTAGAATTATCCAAGGCCTGATGCAGACCCCGGCTCATGGGGTCCACCACATTGTGGATGAGATATGAGAAAGTCACAAAGACTACCAAGTCCTGTGGAAGAAAAGGGATGGCATCGTTTTTCTCTCAAGGGGAGAAAAAACCCACACCCCTCACCATGATAGGCCTTTATTTCTTTCCTGCACACATTTCATGATGGTCCTCATTTACTATGCACAGGTTCACTTTAGGTGGTCACCTTTTACAGAAAAAGGAGCTGATTCCGCTAATCACATCACAGAAGAAGGATATTTGCAAATGAAAAGGGAAAGGTAGTTGAACATGTTACACTCATCCTTGGAAGGTTTAGCATGGATTTTAGGAAGTTACTTTGCAGTAAATGTTTGCTGCCTCAATTCAGGATGAGGGAGTTTTAGCAAAAGCAAGTCTCATAGCAGTCTAGGTACAATGCAGGCCTGATTCCCCACGGGAGAACCTATCCATAGGCGTGGGTCCTGTGCATTGGACCTTGCTTTCCACTGGGAGCTGGGCCCACACCACACAGAATGGTCTCCTACAAAGGCCTCTGGCCTGATGTGTGCTGTCTTTGCACCCACATGCTTTTTTAACAAGGAAGAAGAAAAGAATAGACATTGGCAGAACTTATACTCCATGTTTATCACTGGGCTAGTACTCCATAAACATTTTTTTTAAGATTTTATTTTTTTATTTATTTATTTTTATTTATTTTATTTATTTATTTATTTTATTTATTTATTTATTTATTTATTTTTATTTATTTATTTTAGAGGGGAAGGGAAGGAGAAAGAGGGAGAGAAAGAAACATCAGTGTGTGGTTGCCTCTTGCACACCCTCAAATGGGGACCTGGCCGCAACCCTGGCCCACAACCATGTCTCTCTCCTATTGCAATAGTGTTGAATAAACTCTGTCTTACCATTTTTAAACAAGTGTCCACTGAATAATTCCTCGTTAATAGTGCAGCCTCTAAATCCAAGGCCAGTTATTATAAGAATTTTATAATATTCCAGAGTGTAACTCAGTTTTTTATGTGGTTGCTATTTCCCATGTTCCTACAGCAATTAGAAATACTGAAATCAAGAATAGCACATGGGCTTTCCTGGGTACAGCAAGCAGAGGGTGTGAGAGACTGCATTGTACTCTGTCCACTAAGGAGTGTCGTACAGAATAGAAGGTGTTAGCTCTAATGGATGGGAAATCTTCTGAATCTCTTTAACTCGGATGGGAAAACCAGACATCTGGTTGCAATCTGGTGTGAGGTAGGACCCAGGAACTGCAGAGCAGGATTGTTTAATTACAAGCCACTTCTGATATGGATAGGATATCCTTTGTGAATTACCTTCAAGACCCACGGGGACATTTGCAATATCAAGTTCTGGGGAACATTGGGAAGCCAGATTAGGTCATCACAGGACTGGAGAACCTTTCTAGAAAGCAACTAGTGATCTACAGGGGAGTGTGGAGTACTCATTTGGCTAAGGGAGTCACAGTGACAGCTGGCACATTAAAGGAATTGCCATCATTTTTTTATATTAGGGCATGGGAGCTACTTCTTCCCAAACTCTGGGCAAAAGACCACAAGATCCAGGTGGGGAGCCAGCTCCAGACAAGTATCCAGCAGACCTGTCAGAAACCAGACTGGGTGGACAGGGACAAGAGAAGGGATGGCCCTGGGATTCAGTGGGCATCCAACAAGAGGCTCAGCTGGTGTGCTGAGGCCATGATGTCCTGCTGTCCTGATTGGGGATGGTTCAAGATGTGGGTTGGGCTGCCTCCTCGGAGGAATGTCACTGACACTCGAACAGAGAGTGCCTGGGACAATGAGACCAAGTCCATCCTATATTTCCAGCTCTGCCTTGGGAAATACGGAGACATGCTAAGGAGTGTCTCCCCTTTATTGTTGAAAATCTGCAACTTTTCCTTCAGTGACCTGAATAATGATAATGTCAAAAATAGCTAAAGTTTACTGAATACTCTCCATAGATCAAGCACATGACATATGTAATTGCATACAACCAACCCTATTATTCCCATTTAATAGATGGGAAAACTGAGGCTTATAGAGTTAAGCAAAAGCCTCCCAATTACATTCCTAGTGGAAACTTAACATGAATGCAGACAACCTGCATTGACATTTAACCACTGTGCTATTATGTTGGCACATAAGGCTCATCCCAAAGTATGGTTTTTGTTGAACCTCCAGGCATGGCTTCAATATAGGCTCCTTGTCTTAGTGTTGGAGGTCAATTCTGTTCACTGGGGACCTAACCACACCACATACCTGGAAATCCCTAGGTTGCTGTCAAGCATTGTGCTCTTTGGCTTATGTCACTGCCCTAGGGCATTGCTACTTCAAGTCTTCAGGGGTGGTGAGTACTCATTTAGTCACCTGAACCTGAAAATTGGGTCTCAGTCCCAGAGAAGATGAAGTTTGGCAAAAATGCTAACACCAATATAGGCATTGTGATCTTATTTGGAGATAACAGCAAGGAAGTGTTAGGCCACAGACCTAATAAACAGGGATGACTAAAGTGGAAAGTCCCACTGCCCACAGTGCCTTTATCTCCTGACTCTCAAAAATAAGCTTTCAGAATTGGCAAGTTAGGGGAAAAACACACAGATAGAAACCATCACCATCCTCTCCCTAGACAGGAAATTGTGAGAGAGCATACTGCTGCTCTGTTGAATTTTAACAACAGTAATCCACATAGTGAAAGCTGAGCTCTCGAAACCATGTTCACACTGCTGGATGATGCTGTGGCTTCACCAAGCACCTCTGCTCCCCTGACACGGCCTTTGCCTTGGTTTCACAGTGATGTCCCGCTAGCCAGAGATTTTGGGTGGTCTTCAAAAAAGCAGGGGGGTGAATATAGTTTCACTATGTTCTGAGATGCATTTTCTTGGTGCAGTTACAAAGCAGGGTGTTTGTCTTCAGAAGAACAGCTCTATTGGTTTTATTTATAACATCTTGTTCCCCCTGGGCCTAAACATTAAAGGATGGGCTGAGAGATGCCAGGTCTGGCTCCTTCCTGATGACCCAGATCTTAAGTGGATCAGGCTCCACCTGCAGAAATTCCTCCCCTGTCATTCATTCACAAGCGTATTTTAAAAACTGTACGTGCCTCTTAAACACTGTGAAGACATTTTGTAGATGTGGTTAACATTTATGATTAGTGGACTTTAAGTAAAGCAGAATACGCTTCATAATGTGGGTGGGCCTCATCCCATCCATTGAAGGACTTAAGAGCAAAAAGCTGATGTTTCCCAGAGAAGAAGAGATTCTGTCTCAAGACTATAACAGAAATTCGGCCTCAGTTTCCAGCGAACTGGCCTGGCCTATGGATAGCAGCCTGGCCAAAGTCCACAGTTATGAGTCAATTCCTTAAAATAAATCACTTTCTCTTTCTTTTTGTCTTCCACACAGTCTCTGACATCCTAGAGTGCCCATTTTTGCAAACAGACCTCTGTTCCCATGACCCCAATGGTCAGATGTATCTAAATAGGTCCGCTTCCAGTTCAAACTCAAGATGAACTCTCTTACCCCTGATATGTTATGTATATATTTAAATATGTTTAAACATTTGTTAAATAGCACCTCATGGTAGATATAGTTTTTTTAAATAGGAAAATTGTGTAAAAGTATAAAAAAGAAAAATGATCACTTTTTTGTTCATACCCAGAGATAACAATTGGTAACATACTGGTGTATTTCCCTCCTATTTATTTTTTTCCCAATATATGTGATATGGGAAGCATACCACACATCCTTGTAATGGGAAGAATTGGCCATTATCTCCCTTTTCTTCAGAAGGACTTGGGGAACAAAGGCTCCTGGCTGAGCATGAAATGAAGACATTGTTAGAAGGGTCATTTCACAGTCCCTCCTGAGGTAACCAAGGGAGCTTCCTCTGAGCACTATGTGTCTCCTTTATTTTTTGGGCCAACACCAAGGAGAGGCAGGAAATAAAGCAGTGTGCTGATTCCTAGGGGAAAAGGAGGTGTGCCACTAATTATAAGGCTGTTCAGGGAGAAGCACCTTCCTCATTGTGGGTTTGCGCACTGTCCCTGATAACTAACAATGCTGTTTGTCCTTGGGACATATAAGTGGTGATGATGGGTTTAAAAGGTACCTAATTTCAAGAAGCAGAAGAGCCTGAGATCACACTGGTAGAGAGGTGGCAAAGGAAAGCTGACCCAATGGCAGTGTCCACCTGGACCACGGGAGGGTCAAAGCCCCTCCCAACCCAGAATGCTCAGGTGACTAAGCTGTGAAATCGCAGTTCCTCATCATCCTGTGGAAGCCAGGGGACTGTATGGAATGAAAGGCTCAGACTTGGGTTCTGTACTGGAGCTCTGTGATGGAATGAGTGTGGGAAGCAAGATTTTGCTCCTCAGATGGGGAGAGACTGTGTTGCTCAAAAGGAGGTTTAAAGGAAGAGGCATCATCACAGTGGGACAGGAGTAAGCAGGAGGCCCAGCATAGGATTGTGTCCTTAGGGGTCCCCTCTGTAAAGAGGTTTATCCCCTCCTTGCTGCCCCTTCAGGTTTTGGGGAGGAGTGCTAGTTACCACCTTCTGCATAGCAAATCTTCTCCTCCACCCTGATCAAAGCCCCTGACTGACATCAAGACAGCAGGCCCAAATCAGAGGAGGCAGATGTCACTGGGAGGGAGCTCTGCCTCCTGGAAAAAAAGCAGGGATAACTCCATACCTGATACCATGGAGGCCTTGTTCCTGTGGTTATTGTTTATTCAAAGAAAAGAAAGAATGTAAAGACTCCAGGAAAGAAGAACACAAAGCTATAGAGAAAGAAAATATAGTCAAAACACACCTGCTACCTCTACAAAGAACACTGTCATCATAGATATAATAAAGTAGCCTCTGTTTATTGATTAAACAAAAATAGTAATAGAACTATACAGGGAAAATGAAAGGAGGAGAAGATGATGAAAGAGAGCTAAATCAGGATCTATAGAAAGTAAAATTAATAAATTATGATTAAAAATAATTGGCTGGGGAGAGCTGGGGTGTGGTCATATGTGGTGCAAAGTATTGCTTTATCGTCTTCATCTTGATCCTCATCATCCTCCTCATGATTATCCTCTTAGTACTCTTAGTCATGTATGTGTATAACTTTCATTAAAAAATCTCAAATCTATGCAAGTATTTGGAAAATGGAAGTGTGCTGGCTTGTATGGCTAGTGTCGGGGAAGGAGGTCGCATGGAATATGGGATGGGGTGTGAGGAGAGAGGCCTCCCCACATCCTTAGCAAATCTGTGCTATCTTGGAAGATAAATGGCAACCAAGGCATGGGTAACCTGGCAGAGACCAGCAGTCCATGGTCAGTAAAGAGCTCCTGATGCTGCCCTCCACCTCCACCCTGTGAGGACCCCTCCTAAGAGTTACAGGTTGAAAACTTCCCTTCCCTCTGAGAGGAAGCTGGCATTGAATGGAAAAGGTGAGGTAGACACTTATGTTTACACAGCTCTCTATCTCACTTTTTGGCACTTAGCATTATCTTATAGGCATTTTTTTCATGCAATATATATCCTTTGGAAATTTGGTCTAGATAATATCTGGCCTCATTGCATGGCTATACAATATTAGTGGCAAGTCTGAAAACACAACACTGTACTAGTTAAGAGTGCTGGTGTACCAGTCCTATTGTTGGGGGCAAGAACCCCAACTCTGCCATTTTCCAGCTGTGGGACCTTGGGGACCTGTAGCTTCAGCTTCTGCTTCTATAAAATGACCTTATCCTTATCTTAATAAGCCATCTTCATTCTAAAGTTAGGGTTTTTTATTTTTATATTTTAAATTATTTTTTTAAATTACATTTTATCAATTATGCTATTACCTGGTTAGCATATTTTTATCCTGATTTTTCCTCTTTTCTCCCATCTACCCAGCACTCCCCACTCTCTCAAGCAATTCCCCCACCCTTGTTCATGTCCACGGGTCTTTGGCTACTCCCTTTCCTATACTGTACTTTACATTCTCATGGCTATTCTGTAACTACCTATTTATACTTCTTAATCCCCTCATCTGTCACCCATTCTCCCACACCCATCTTCCCATCTCTTTACCTTTAACCTTCTGCATTTTAAATGTGATGTGTCTTGGGGTGGGCCTCTTTGCATCCATATTGTTTAGGACTCACTGTTTCCTGGACTTGCATGTCTATTTCCTTCACCAAATTAGGAAGTTTTCTTGCATCATTTTTTCTTTTTTTAGACATTTTTTTATTGTTGTTCAAGTACAGTTTTCTGCCTTTCCCCCCACCCCTCCCCACAACCCCAGTCCTCCACACCTATCTCCCCTGTTTCTACCCCCCCTTGTTATTGTCCATGTGTCCTTTATAATTGTTCCTGCACATCCCTCATCCTTTTCCCCCATAATCCCCTCCCCTCTCCCCTCCAGTCACTGTCAGCCGGTTCTTAATTTCAGTGTTTTTGGTTATATTTTGCTTGCTTGTTCATTTTGTTGATTAGGTTCCTGTTAAAGGTGAGATCATGTGGTATTTGTCTTTCACCACCTGGCTTATTCCACTTAGCATAATGCTGTGAATGTTCCATCCATGTTGTCACAAAGGGTAGGAGCTCCTTCTTTCTTTCTTTTTTAAAAAATATATTTAATTGATTATGCTATTACAGTTGTCCCATTTTCCCCCCTTCATTCCCCTCCATCCTGCACACCCTCTCCCACCCATATTCCCCCCTTTAGTTCATGTCCATGTGTCATAAGTTCCTTAGCTTCTACATTTCCCACACTATTCTTGCCTTTCCCCTATTTTCTACCTACCATCTATGCTACTTATTCTCTGTACCTTTTCCCCCTCTCTCCTCCTCCCACTCCCCTGTTGCTAACCCTCCATGTGATTTCCATTTCTGTGGCTCTGTTCCTGTTGTACTTGTTTGCTTAGTTTGTTTTTCTTTTTGTTTTAGGTGTGGTTATTAATAATTGTGAGTTTGCTGTCATTTTATTATACATGTTTTTTATCTTCTTTTTCTTAGATAAATCCCTTTAACATTTCATATGATAAGGGCTTGGTGATGATGAACTCCTTTAACTTGACCTTATCTGAGAAGCACTTTATTTGCCCTTCCATTCTAAATGAAAGCTTTGCTGGATAGAACAATCTTGAATATAGGTCCTTGACTTTCATGACTTGGAATATTTCTTTCCAGCCCCTTCTTGCCTGTAAGGTCTCTTTTGAGAAATCCACTGACAGTTTGGTGAGAACTCCTTTGTAGGTTACTGTCTCCTTATCTCTTGCTGCTTCTAGGATTCTCTCCTTCATTATAATCTTGGCTAATGTAATTATGATGTGCCTTGGCGTGTTCCTACTCAGGTCCAACTTCTTTGGGACTCTCTGAGTTTCCTGGAAGTCTATTTCCTTAGCCAGATTGGGGAAGCTCTCCTTTATTATTTGTTCAAATAAGTTTTCCACTTGTTGCTCTTCCTCTTCCCCTTCTGGTACCCCTATGTTTGGGATGTTGGAATGTTTAAAGATGTCCTGGAGGTTCCTAATCCTCTCCTCACTTTTTTTTTAAAATTCTTCCCTCTTCATTCTTTTCTGATTGGATGTTTCTTTCTTCCTTCTGGTCCACTCCATTGATTTGAGTCCCAGTTTTCTTCCCATCACTATTGGTTCCCTGTGCATTTTCCTTCATTTCACTTAGCATAGCCTTCATTTTTTCATCTAATTTGCAGCCAAATCCAACCAATTCTGTGAGCTTCCTGATCACCAGTGCTTTGAACTGTGCATCTGATAGGTTGGCTATCTCTTGGTCTCTTAGTTGTATTTGTTCTGGAGCTTTGATTTGTTCTTCCATTTGCCCCCCCCCTTTTTTTTTGTCTTGATACGCTTGTTACATATGAGGGGTGGAGCCTTAGGTGTTCCCCAGGGCAGGGCAACCCAGTCTCTGGGTTGTGATGCTGTATGTGGGGGAGGGGTCAGAGAGGGAACAATGGCAGTTGCTCCACTCTCTGTCAGATTTCAGTCCCTTCTGCCACCTCCCCCAAGCAACTGGGCCCTTCTGGTACTGATTCCTGGGTGGGTGGGCTTGTATATGTTCTAGGACCCTGTGGGTCTCTCCAACAAGCTCTCCTGTGAGGCTGGAAGTCTCTCCCAGCACCTCAGCCCCTACAGGTGTTTTCAATTGATGTTTTAGGGCTTTATTTCCCTGGGCTGGGACCCTGGGTTGCAAGGTCTCTCTCACTCCTCAGTTTTGTCTGGTTTATCAGAACGTGAATGTGGGACCACCTGGTCAGCCAGCCACCTTGCATGCCATGCACTGCTTCACAATCACCGCTTCGCTGGATCTGACCATTGCCACCCCGTACCCAGGGTCTGCCAGCCACCATCTGCACTCCCAGGGTTTGTCAGCTGCTGCCTTGCATGCCCAGTGCTGCGATTTTGTTGTTGTTGTTGTTGAGACTCCTCCCCACCTGCCGCCCAACTCTGCCCCCCCTACCTATCTGGATGAATGTGTCTATTTTAACTCCTTGGTTGTCGGACTTCCATGCAGTTCAATTTTCTGTCAGTTGTGGTTGTTATTTTGTTTCTAAATTGTTGTTGTCCTTATTTTGGTTGTGGGAGGAGGCACAGTGTGTCTACCTCTGCATCCATCTTGGCCAGAAGTCTATTTTTTTCAAATGGACTTCCCATTTCTTGCTCTTTCTCTTCTTCTTTTGGCACCCCTATGATGCGAGAATTGGATTGCTTAAAGTTGTACTACAAGCTGCTTACACTATCCTCATTTTTTAAAACTCTCTTTTCTTCTGACTGTTCTGATCGGTTGTTTTTTGTTTCCTTATGTTCCAAATCATTGATTTGATTCTTGGCTTTCTCCACTCTACTGTTGTTTCCTTGTAAATTGTTCTTTATTTGAATTAGTGTATCCTTCATTTCTGACTGGATCTGTTTTATTCTGTTGAGGTCCTCACTAAGTTCCTTGAGCAATCTTATAACCAGTATTTTGAACTCTGCATTTGACAGATTGCTTATCTCCATTTTCTTTAGCTCTTTGTCTGGAGTTTTGATCTGTTCTTTCATTTGAGACATGTTTCTTTGTCTCATTTTGGCAGCCTCCCTGTGTTTGTTTCTGTTTTAGGTAGAAATGCTATGACTCCATGTCTTGGTAGTATAGCCTAACGCAATAGATGTACTGTAGGGTCCAGTGGCACAACCTCCCCTATCATGCAAGCCGAGTATTTGAAGTGCACCCTTCATGTGGGCTGAGTATATCCTTCTCTTGTAGCTGAGCCTTGGTTACTGTTGGCAGATCAATGGGAGGGATTTACCCAGGCCAGTTAGATGCAAGGATTGGTTGTGACCACTTACCACCAATTTTCATCCTCCATGGAGGATCATCTGAGCAATGACAGAGCACTGGTGCTCCAATGTGATCCCTGGCTGTCCACTACCTGTGCTGGCCCCTGGGTTTTCCCGGATGGTGCAGGCCAAAATCACCCCCCACCTGAGTTTTGCCCAGGGCAACACTGTCTGAATTATAAAACATCTGAGATGGCTGCTACTTGGGCTGGGCTTAGAGATTTCCAGGTGAGGTCATGCTGTGAATCTGCTGCTAGTTCTAGGTCTGGGGCTCATTGAGGCCAGCTGCCGTTTGTTTGAGAGGATTTAGGATGTTGTGAAGCAGGAGCCAAGACCATTCATGTAAAACAGCAGCTTGGGTGGGACTGCAAATTGGGTGGGGGGAATCTCTGGGAATATTCAAAGGGAGTCAAACAGTATTAGCTAGGTTGATGGAATCTTAGATAAGTATCAGTCTGCTGGCTCTGTTGAGGGGGAGGGCCCAGAAAAGGGACAATGGCCTCTGCTGTCCTTGATGCCAGACATCTCAATCTCCCTCTGCATGCCACTGGTGCCCCTCAAGCCACCACACAATGAAGGGAGCCTCAAGGGAGTGAGTATGAATAGGCGAGTCTGTGTGTGGGTTCATTAAGAGGAACTGTTTGGGGCTCCAGCAGTTCCTTCCACCAACTCAGTCCACTCTGATTTTTGCAGTCATAAGTTGTGGGGATTTATCTTCTTGGCACTTGAAATGTGGGCTGGGGATCCTGATATGGGGATGGGACTATTCCTGAGATATCCCTCTCAAATTTTTATCCATCACACATGGATGTGGGACCAGCCCATTCTGCATCTCTGACACTCCTACCAGTCTGGATGGATGTGGTTTCTTTAAATTCTGTAGTTGTCATATTTCCATTCAATTCAATAGCTGTTGGTTCTACATGATGATTGTTCCATATCTTAGTTGCTATTTTCTTGTGGCTGTGCGAAGAGGAGAGCCATGTCTGCCTATGCTGTCATCTTGACAGGATGTCAGGGTATCTTTTCCTTACACCTTACTTTGATAAACATTCTTATACAACTTTTTTGTGTAACTTAATTACACAACAGTTTATATTTGTTATAGAAAAGATAATGTGGATAAGAAAAAAACTACTTATAAGATTACCCCCTAAAAATAATTCAGTGTTGAGTATATTCAGTATATATATTTCAAGTTTCCTTTCCCGTGAGTGTGTTACAGAACATAGACCAAGGTGGGGGTATGATATACTATTACCAAAAGGACCCCCTGCTAGGTTCACTTGTCTGCCGCCAGAGGAAAGATATCCCTCAATGCCAGAGATTTGTAAAAAGGAAAGGCAATGTTTATTTAAAGCTATACAGACTTAAAATAGTGACCTAATGTCTTCATTAAAATATCAACGTCCTTTTGGATACCCACAGACGCCCACAGTGCTTCCTTCTCCCTCTGCCCTAAACTGGGGTACTGTATCTCAGGAAAAGAAGTAGAAATCCATGATTCAGGCTGCCAGGTCCATCAGCTGGGTCCCTGTTCAGGATCTCCAGCTAATCCAAAGCCATTTGGCACCTTCTCATGGCCTACTGGCAAGAGTTCTTTCACCCTTTTTCCAGGTAAAATCTCTCCTGCTTCATAGGCCACATGGCCAAAGGGAGCACCCCAAAGCCACATGGTCATCTTCTACCAAAGCTGCAGGGGTCTGCACTCTGGCAAAACCATGTGGTTCTCTCTCACCAAGGCTGTGGGGGCCCCCACTCTGGCAAAACTGAGTGGTTCCCCCTTTACATGGCTGTGGGGGTCCCTACCCTGGCAAGACCACATGGTTCTCCTCTCAATGGCTGCTGTGTCTGGGTTTAAATCCCCATGCCAATCTTCCTCTGTACCTGCATTTCCAACTCCTCCTACAATCAGGTACACCTGCCAGCATTCCTGTATTATTCCAAGTTTACTGGGCTGCCATCATGAGTCTGGGGAGGTGTGGCCCCATGTCATGGAACCAATCTTTTCCAAGTTCTCATGCAGGTACTATAACCAAGGGGACCTGTCCTGCCCCCTCAGTTACATCTTGGGTGGAAGTCGCTTCCATCCCCCTGGCTCAAGGCATGGCCACAGCTATTTAATATATCTATGCAACCAGTTAAAGATTGTAGATGTGTTAAACGACTATGCCAGATGTTAGCTGCAAAGCTGTGGCTGTACAAAAGAGCCCTTCATGTTCCTGCCCCATGTGTCCCTTCCCCCAACTCATACCTGTAGGGGGAAGGAGTGAGGACATCCTATACATCTTTCTAATATTTCCTGGACACCTTGAGTTCTCAAGCCCATTCTAAATCCCTATTTCGGGCCCCAAGCTTGGCTGCACACTGTTTCAAGTGTTAAACACACACACACACACACACACACACACACTGAACACCACTTCACAAAATGAATCTTGTCTTACTGTTTTATAAAAGTTTTTTTATTTTTTAAATTTATTTTAATTGTTGTTCTTGTACAGTTTTCTGTCTTTTACACCCATCCTAGGCCACCGACCCAGCCCTCCCCACTTCCCCCCCTTTCCACCCTCCTAGTTTTTATCCATGTGTCCCTTATACTTGTTCCTGTAAACTCTTCCCCTTTTCCCCTGATCTTCCCTCCCCTCTCCCCTCTGGTGACTGTCAGTCTGTTCTCAATTTCAGTGTCTTTGGTTATATTTTCCATGTTTGGTTTTTTTTATTGACTAGGTTCCTATTAAAGGTGAGATCATATGGTATTTGTCTTTCACTGCCTGGCTTATTTCTCTTAGCATAATGCTTTCCAGTTACATTCATTCCTTTTGCAAAAGGTAGGAGCTCCTTCTTTCTTTCTGCTGCATAGAATTCCATTCTGTAAATGTACCATAGTTTTTTGATCCATTTGTTAACTGATGGGCACCTGGGTTGCTTCCAACACTTGGCTATTGTAAATTGTGCTGCTATGAACATAGGGGTACATAGGTTCTTTTGGACTGGTGTTTCAGGGTTCTTAGGATATAATTCTAGCAGTGGGATTGCTGGCTCAAAAGGTAGATTCATTTTTAGTTTTCTTAGAAATTTCCGTACTGCTTTCTATAATGGTTGTACCAGTATGCAATCCCACCAACAGTGCACCAGGGTCCCCTTTTCTCCACGACCTCTCCAACACTTGTTGTTTGTTGCTTCATTTATGATGGCCATGCTCAATGCTGTGAAGTGGTATCTCATTGTGGTTTTAATTTCCATCTCTGATACCTAGCGATATTGAGCATCTTTTCATGTGTCTCTGAATCCTCTGCATGTCGTCCTTGTAGAATTGTCTGTTCAAGTCCTTTGCCTATTTTTTAATTGGGTTGCTTGTCTTCTTAGAGTGGAGTCATGCAAGTTCTGTATATATTTTGGAGATTAAACACTTGTCTGAGGTATCATTGGAAAATATGTTTTCCCATACAGTCGATTCTATTCTTATTTTAATACTGTTTTCTTTAGTCATGCAGAGGCTTTTTATTTTAATGAGATCCCATTGGTTTATTCTTTCCTTTACATCCATTGCTCTAGGGAACATATCAGTGAAAATATTGCTGCATGAAATATCTGAGATTTTCCTGCCTTTGTTCTCCTCTAGGACTTTAATGGTTTCACAGCTTATATTTGAATCTTTTATCCACCTTGAATTTATTTTTGTGTATGGTGTAAGTTGGTGCTTGAGTTTCATTTTTTTTTTTTTTTTGCATGTAGCTGTCCAGTTCTCCCAACACCACTTGTTGAAGAGGCTGTTTTTGTTCCATTTTATGTTGCTGCTCTCTTTGTCGAGTATTAATTGACCAGAGACATGGGTTTATTTCTGGACTCTCTGTTCTGTTCCACTGGTCTATATACCTGTTGTTATGCCATTACCAGGCTGTTTTGATTACAGTGGTCTTGTAATACAGTTTGGTATCAGGTATTGTGATCCTTCCTACTTTGCTCTTCTTTCTCAAAATTGCTGCAGCTATTCAGCATCATTTATGGTCCATATAAATTTTTGAAGTGTTTGTTCTATGTCTGTGAAATATGCCATTGGTACTTTAATAGGTACTGCATTGAATTTGTAAATTGCTTTGGGTAGTATGGACATTTTGATGATGTTGATTCTTCCAATCCATGAACACGATATATGTTTCCATTTGTTTGTGTCTTCCTTGATTTCTTTCTTCAGTGTTGTTTAGTTTTCTGCATACAGTTCTTTTACCTCCTTGGTTAGGTTTATTCTTAGGTGTTTTATTTTTCTTTTTGCTATAACAAATGGAATTTTTTTCTTGATTTCTGCTTCTGATGTTTCACTGTTGGTATACAGAAATGCCTTTGATTTCTGGATATTGACTTTGTATCCTGCTGTTTGGCCAAATTCATTTATTAGGTCTAGCAGCTTTTTGGCCGAGTTGATAGGATTTTCTATGTACACTATCATGTCATCTGCAAACAATGATAGTTTTGTTTTCTCCTTTCCAATTTGGATGCCTTTTATTTCCTTTTCTTGTCTAATCGCTGTGGCTAAGACTTTTAATACTATATTGAATAGAAGTGGTGAAAGTGGACATCCTTGTCTTGTTCCTGATCTTAGTGGAAAAGATTTTAGTTTCTGCCTGTTGAGTATGATGTTGGCTGTATGCCTCTCATATATTGCCTTTATTATGTTGAAGAATGCTCCCTCTATTCCCACTTTGCTGAATGTTTTTATCATAAATGGGTGTTGTACCTTATCAAATGCTTTTTCTGCATCTATTGATATGATCATGTGATTTTTGTCTTTGTTTTTATGTGATGTATTACACTTACTGATTTGCAAATATTGAACCATCCTTGCATCCCAGGGATGAATCCCACTTGGTCATGGTGTATGATCTTTTTAATATATTGTTGGATGTGGTTTGCCAATATTTTGTTGAGGATTTTAGTGTCTATGTTCATAAGCAATATTGGCCTAAAGTTTTCTTTTTTTGTTGTGTCTTTATCTGATATTGGGATTAGGATGATGCTGGCTTCATAAAAAGAGTTTGGGAGTGTTCCATCATTTTGGAGTTTTTCGAAAAGTTTGTGAAGGATTGGGGTTAGCTCTTCCTTAAATGCTTTGTAGAATTCTCCTGTGAAACCATCTGGTCCAGGGCTTTTGTGTGTCAGGAATTTTTGGATTACTGCTTCAATTTCATCAGCTGTTATTGGTCTGTTCAGGCTTTCTGCTTCTTCTTTATTGAGTTTTGGGAGATTATATTTTTCTACAAACTTGTCCATTTCACCTAGGTTTTCAAATGTGTTGGCATACAGTTCTTCATAGTAATTTCTTACAATCCTTTGTATTTCTCTGGTGTCAGTTGTAATCTCTCCGCTTTCATTTCTGATTGTGTTTATTTGGGTCTTCTCTCTTTTTTTGTTGATGAGACTGCTTAGCGGCTTGTTGATTTTGTTTATCTTTTCAAAGAACCAGCTCCTGGATTCATTGATCCTTAGAATTGTGCTTTTAGTCTCTATGTCATTTAATTCTGTTCTGATCTTGGTTATTACCTTCCTTCTACTTGCGCTGGGCTGTCTTTGTTGTTGTTCCTCAAGTTCTTGTAGGCATAGTGTTAGGTTGTTTGTTTGAAACGTTTCTATCTTTTTTAGGTAGGCCTGTATCGCTATGAACTTCCCTCCGAGGACTGCCTTTGCTGTGTCCCATAAGTTTTGGGTTGTTGTGAGTTCATTTTCATTTGTTTCCAGAAACCTTTTGATTTCTTCCCTAATTTCATTCTTGACCCCTTCATTGTTTAATAGCATGCTATTCAATCTCCATGATTTTGATTGTTTTGGGTTTTCCCCCTTGAGGTTGGTTTCTAGTTTCAGTCCCTTGTGGTCAGAGAAAATGCTTGGTATGATTTCAATTTTCTTGAATTTGTTGAGGCTTGTTTTGTGTCCTATCATGTGATCTATCTTTAAAAATGCTCCATGTGCATTTGAAAAGAATGTGTATTTAGTTTCTTTGGGATGAAGGGCTATATATACATCAGTTAAGTCCATTTCATCTAGAGTGTTGTTCAATGCCGCAATATCATTGTTGATATTTTGTTTAGAAGATATGTCTATTTTTGACAGTGGGGTGTTAAAATCCCCTACTATAGTTGTGTTGCTGTCAATATCTTTCTTGAAGTCCTCCAAGATTTTCTTGATGTATTTAGGTGCTCCTATACATGCACCCTTGATGTTGGGTGCATATATATACAATGTTTATGTCTTCTTGGTGGATTCTTCCCTTGAGTATTATGAAGTGACCTTCTAGGTCTCTCTTTATGGCTCTTCTTTTGAAGTCTATTTTGTCTGATATGAGTATTGCTACCCTGACTTTTTTTTCCTGTGCATTTGTTTGGAAAATTTGTTTCCAGCCCTTCACTTTGAGTCTGTATAGGTCTTTTGTCCTGAGGTGGGTCTCTTGTAGGCAGCATATGTATGGGTTATGCTTTCTTATCTATTCAGCTATTCTATGTCTTTTGATTGGAGCATTTAATCCATTTACATTTAAGGTCATTATTGATAGGTACTGATTCATTGTCATTTTTGTACCTATGTTTCTCTCTCTCTCTCTCTCTCTCTCCTTTCCTTCCTTTCCTTAAAGCCATCCCTTTAGCATCTCTTGCAGAACTGGTTTGGTAGAGGTGTATTCTTTTAGACTTCTTTTTTCTGGGAAGCTCCTTATTTGGCCTTCTATCTTGATTGAAAGACTTGCTGGGTAAAGTAGTCTTAGTTGCAGGCCTTTGGTTCTCATTACTTGGAATATTGTTTGCCATTCTCTTCTGGCTTGGAGTGTTTCCATTTAGAAGTCAGCTGCTAACCTTATTGGGGCTCCCTTGTATGTTACTTCCTTTTTCTCCCTTTCTGCCTTTAAGATTCTCTCTTTGTCTTGGAATTTTGCCATTTTAATTATGATGTGTCTTGAAGTGGGCCTCTTTGGGTTCCTCTTGATTGGGACTCTCTGTGTTTCCTGGGTTTATGTGTCCTTTTCTCTCATCAAATTAGGGAAGTTATCTATCATTACTTTTTCAAATAGGTTTTCTATCCCTTTCTCTTCTTCTTGTCCTTCTGGTATCCCTATTATACAGATATTATTATGTTTCATATTGTCTTGCACTTCTCTTAATCCCTCTTCATTCTTTCTGAGCCTCTTTTCCTTTTCTTGCTCTTTCTGGGTGTTTTTTTCTACTTTGTCCTGCAACTTGCTGATCCGATCTTCTGCTTCATTGATTCTTCTTTTCATTCCTTCCACTGTGTTCTTCAGTTCAGAAATTGTATTTTTCATTTCCTCTTGGCCCTTGTTGATAGTTTCTATTTCCTTTTTCATGTTGATATAATTTGCAGTGAATTCATCGTAGCTTTCCTGTAGTTTCTGGTAACTCATTGAGAGCTCATGGAGCTTCCTGACAACCATTGCTTCGAACTCAATATCTGATAGTTGACTTGCTTCTGTTTCATTTAGCATTCTTTCTGGGGCTTCCTCCTTTTCTTTCATTTGGATATTGTTTCTTTGTCTTCCCATTGTTTGTGAGACTCTTCTTGTTAGACTCAGCTTCTTAAATTGATTTGTTCTGGCTCCCTGAGTTTATGGTGTGAACTTGTATGGTAAAATACCTGTGAGATTCAGTGGTGCAGTCTCCTTCGGGTATCCTGGTGTTCACAGCTTCCACTGTTTCAGCTGTTGGGATGCTCCCTTTTTGGGTCCAACTCTGTTTTTTTTTCACAGTTCCAGGTTTGTGGGGGTTTTTTTGTTTGTTTTTGTTTGTTTGTTTTTGTCTCACCTAGTATCATGGCTGTGAGCTCTGGGTCTTCCACAAAGCCCCCTCCTCCTGTCGCAGGGCTGCCTCTGGTCACAGGGCTGCCCCCGGTCTCTGGGACTCCCCTGGTTGCAGAGCCGTCCCCCGCTTGCAGAGGTACCCCCGGTCACTCGGCTACCTCTGGTCTCAGGGCCACCCCTGTTCCCAGTTTCAGGGTCATCTCGGGTCACAGGGCTGCCTCCAGTTGCAGGGCATCCTCTGGTTGCAGGACTTCCTCTGGTTGCAGGACTTCCTCCAGTTTCAGGGCCTTCTCCAGTCACAGGGCCACCTCCGGATGCAGGACCTCCTCCAGTCATGGGGCCTCCTCCAGTCGTGGGGTGTCCTCCAGTCGCAGAGCCACCCCCTATCATGGGGCCACCTCCAGTCTCTCAGCTGCCTCTGGTCACAGGGCCACCTCCAGTCGCAGACCCTCCTCTGGTTGCCGGTCTGGGTGAATCGTTGTGGGACTCCCACACAATTCAATTTTCTCTCTGTCATGGTTGGGTTTTCTTTTTTTTGGTTCTATATTTTTCTTGTCCTTAATCTTGGTTGTGAGAGGAGGCACAGTGTGTCCAGCTATGCCTCCATCTTGGCCGGAAGCTGTTTTATAAATGTTTTTAAACCAGTCAATATTATGAACACTTGTCAGTAAAAGAGTCAACCACATAGTTTTTGTGGCTGCTTGATATTCCTTTGCATGTTTGTGTCCTTCTTTATTAGCATCCATTGTCGATTACAAACACATTTCATTATTTCAAATTGCATGTTTGCATTGGAGTGAAAAGTTCACACAGTCTACTCAGGTACAAAAGAGTACAGCCTTTAAATTTCTCTAAAATTACAATAAGGTATTCTCTATGATGTGTACTCTGTCATATATACCTATGGGGTCTAGCAGGTTCCTGAAGAGCTCCCCCCAACATACACACACACACACACACACACACACACACGCTCCTGCAAACCTTCAGTGTTTAGATACCTTCTCCATAAATCTCCCGTACAGGCTGTCTCTGCAGTGTTTTTCAAACTTCAGCACTGCAGAAGAATCACCTGGAAAGCTTGTCAAAACAGATTCCTGAGCACCACACCCAGATTCTTTTTTTAATCTTTTGACTATTTTTTTAAAGTGTTTTTTTCAAAGATTTTGTTTATTTAATTTTAGACAGAGGGGAAGGGAGGGAAAAAGAAAGTGAGAGAAACATCAATGTGTGGTTGCCTCTCATGCACCCCCTAATGGGTACCTGGCCCGTAACCCAGGCATGTGCCTTGACTGGGAATTGAACCTGTGACCCTTAGTTCGCAGTCCAGTGCTCAATCCACTGAGCCATACCAGCCAGGGTGTAAGATTTTGATTAGTAGATCTGGATTGGGATTTGCATTTCTAACAAGTTCCTACATAAGGCAGCTCCAAGGGCCATACTTTGCAGAGTAGCCTTAAGCCACACCTCTAACACAGCCTCTGCTTAGCGGTTATCTTACTGCCACCAAAGTGGTCCTATGGCTGCCTCACAGTTTCTTAACTCAACTGCCTACCCCACAAGATACTGAAAGCTTAAGAGAACTTTTGGATTCCTTGCATTCCACAGAGAAGCAAGGGTGGTGGGTGGGGTTGTGCTTCTTCTAGCTCTCCCTCTGAGGAGCATTCATTGTGCTTCCTCTCCCTCTCCCCTCAAATGATGTGGGGTCATCCCTGTGAGAAACATTCTTCCAAAGTACCAAATGGGAAGATAACACAAGCTCCTTTTGCTTTAGGCTTTTGCGCTGAAGGCGTAATTTTTCTTTATCATCTTCCATTAAAAAAAAAAAGATGTTCTGTATTTATTTTTAGACAGAAGGGAGGGGTGGCAGAAAGAGAGGGAGAGAAAGATCAATGTGTGGTTGCCTCTTGTGTGCCCCCTACTGGGGACCTGGTCTGCAACCCAGGCTTGTGACTGGGAATCAAACCAACAACCCTTTGGTTCTCAGGCTGGTGCTCAGTCCACTGAGCCACACCAGCCAGGGCTCATCTTCCTCCACTTCAACACAGGAACCCAAAAGTGGATAGGGGTAAACCCAATCCCTGGCATCTGATACCATTATGTATCTTTCTTTCTGCTCTCTTTTCATCTCAGAACCAGAAAGGCTTTCTTTCACTTCCTCTTGTGTCTGGAAATCAATTCTCTATTGCTAACACCTCCTTCTTCCTGTGGTGCACATTTGGTCACCTTCCCTGGGGCCATAGTGGAAGGACAGCTTCCAGGAAACATGATCTATAGAGTATTAAAAAATATATAGTTTAATGTTTACAAAATATTGTCCCTAATTCATGCAGTAATTGTGTTACCTTTTTTCTTTATTATATATGCCAGACATATGTCTACTTATTTATGCTTCATTTAATTTTATTTATTAATTGTACTTTTTCCTATTTTCAGATTCAATAATTTTGTTCCATTTATGATATTCTTCTTTTTTAAAAGGCTTCTTTTTTTTAATCCTCACCCAAGGATTTGGTTTTCATTGATTTTTTTTTTTTAGGGATCGAGAGGAAGAGGGAGACAGAGAAAGAGAGAGAGAGGGAGAACATCAATGTGAGAGAAACATCAATCGGTTGCCTTCCATATGTGCCCTGACTGGAGATCAACTCTGCATCCTTTTGGTGTAGAGGACAACACTCCAAGCAACTGAGCCACCCAACTAGAGCAGATTTTTTCTTTTTTTTTTTTTTGTAATGTATTGATTGGAAAGCTTAGTTTATTTTAATCATTTTGAACTTTAGAGATATATTTCACATTCACATATAAACATGTAGTTTTACATAAACAGGGTCCAACATAAGTGCTGTCTTTATGGTGGACGCCTTCTCCGACACCCTTCAGTTGCTCATCCCTTCACTCCAGCACCACCCCTTGCATTTCTCTTTTTACATAACAAAACATGTAAGACTAACATTTATCTCTTTACATGGTTTGGCTATACCCTGTTAGTTCAACATGTAACATTCTCACTTTCTTTAATTTCTTTAGATATTAAAATCCTGCCACAGTTTGCCCCATAAATAACGTAAGTTTGGACATAATGGAAATGTTGATTTATTAAGATTGGTGCTTCATTTCTTCTCTCCCCTAAGCTCTCTTCTTCCTTTGCAAATGGGGTAAGCTAAAATTCTTATCTTCCTCAGTGGAAGGGGATGTTAGAAGATGTGAGATTAGTTAGTAAAATGAAGAGAATATGACCTCCAACTCCCTGGGATTCTCTGACCCTTTGTCCCAGGTCAACTGGACATGAACCAGCTAAGAGATCCTGGTCCTATCACTCCTGTCCTGGATTTCTGAATCAGCCATAGAACCCAGAATCAATCCTGTGAATATTTAGGTTGGGGCAGCCATCTGCTAGCAGGTAGCACCAAATGTAGCCAGGACCTGGATGGATATGCAAAAGTCTCAGATTCAAGGACTTGTTCCTCATCTTTTCATCTCATTAAACTCTTGATAATATAACTTTGTGCATTTTACAGAATTCAATTTTGGGGGCCCCTAGAAGGGAATTATGGTGAGATGAAATATACTTGAGATTGCTGCTACCCTCTATGCCATGAACACCAGCCCCAGAAAATGACTCCCTGTCTCTGATGTTCACTCACCCACTGTTCTCCTTCTGATTTGCTCACATCACAGCATGGTCCTGGCTCATTCCTGGCTTTTCTGCATCTCACATTCTTGGCTCCTAATCCTTCTTGTTCCAACCAATGAATCTGGTGCTTTCTTTTTAAATTGTGTTTTATTATTATTTTTCTAATTTTTATTTATTTCCTATTTTGAATAGGCATTTTATGCATATGGTACAGCACTGAAAACCTATACAAGGATATAGAGTAGGAATAAATTCTCCTTTCATTCCTCATCTCTTAGTAACGAAATCCCCTTTGCAAAAGCAACCACTGTTAACAGTTTCTTGAATATCTTCCAAGAGATGGCCTTTGAATGTACAAATACTTTTTGTACATACACATATTTTTTTCCCTGTACAAATTGTAGCATGCCATTCATACCACGCTGCACCTAGTTTCTCTGTCTTGACATCATGACTTGGAGAGAGCTCCATTTCAGTTCACAGAGAGCTGCTACTTGTTGTTAATGCCATTATATTTTTGACTTTGACTTTTGGAAAATGTCTTGGGACATTCTGGGGATCCTCAGACCTTTCCTCTGCTTCCCACACTGTAGCGTCCAGTGAGGGGTACATCTTGCAGTTCACTCCTCCCTCAGGGACTGACACCATCCCTGCAACTCTCCCTGGCTTTCCTGTCATGGTGGAGAGGAATGAAGCAGTTCTAGCCACAGCACTTTTATTTCTCCCACAGAACAGCTGAGCTGAAAAGGAAAATGGCTTTTTCTGGAAGGGAGTCTATAGACCTTCAACAATGACAAGCTGACGCCTGGCAAGGAGCCCAGAGTCACAAAACCTCCCCACCCGAAGCAGACAAATTGCATTTATACAGGGAGGGCAAGGCTCAGCAATATGAAATCAGCAAGCCTGCTTTATCTGCATGTTTTTTTTGTAAGACAAACAAGGGGTCACTTCCCACAGAGAACAGTCAACATCCTTCTTAGGGTCCAGGACTGCAGGATATCTCAATTTCCTTATGCCTTGATCACACAGGTGATCATTGCATTATACTTCTTAAAAAGTTAGCCATTTCCTTGCCAATTCAACAAATGTTTTTGAATGCCCACTGTATTACAGATTGTATTCTAGGCCCCAAGCATATAACTGTGTACAGGATGTATTCTAGGCCCCAAGCATATAACTGTGTACAGGAAGGCATGGTCCCTGTCCTCAGTCTAATTTACCTTTTTACCCCTTCTCTAGTCTTCCCTCTTATATGCTCTAAAGTCTGCCTGTTTGCTGGTTCTTGTATAATATTTCGAGTGGAGAGTGACTTGATGGAACAAATAGAAAACTTTGCTCAATTTTCCTGCTTGCTTTCAATTCCTGTTCTTTCCCCCAAAGAATTCCATGGATCAGGCATGTCAAGCAGAGCTGCCTGGCTTCCCTGGCTTAGTTCATGTGTGCTCAGGATAATGTCTATGAGGAAGTTGAAGGGAGGAAGTAGACACTCTACTGAAGTCATTTGTGGCAAAACAAAACTGTCCCTAATACACATTCTCCTTTTTTTCAATAGTCATAGATTTTTGATTCTGGGTATAGAACAGCAGAGAAGAAAGAACAACCTTCCTGAAAGTAGGCATGATCATAAACTAGTATTTGGCTGAGGAAGTACAAGTGTATGTGTCTTGTGACTACTCTCAGGAACCCCCTTAAGAGAATGCTGTAGCATGCCTTTTGCCATTTCTTCATTCCTCTCTCCTTCCTTCTGCCTAAAACACAGTTTCTGACTTAGACCTTGAAGATAAGAGCCACATCCTAGGGATGGTAGAGGGACTTCAAGAGAACTCGATGGAACCAAGCCCCTATACCAACCTCAGACTGCAAACCTCCTGACTTTTCCATGAGGGAGAAAAAAGTGTTGGTCTTATTGTAACTTCTGTCAGGTTGAATTTTGCTGATATTTTAAATTTCCACCTTATCTTAAGTAACCAACTACTATCCACTCAAAATTCTCAAAAAATAGATTTTAATATTTACATTTAAATCTCTGCTGCTAGTAATGGCAATGGTTAATTTATGGATGTTGATTTAAAAGCCATAAGGCATTCTCAGCTCCTTCCTTTCCAACCTACATAGTAAATTCTTCAGCTTAAAACCTCAGCCCTAGTCAGTGGGTAAGCTGGAGAGCAGGTTGTGGGCTGTGCATGAGGAGCAGAATAGGAGTGTACCAAGTAGTTTGGAATTTTTCTTCTGGGAGATTGGATCCCAATTTGCCTGATTACTTAGGTGAGACCCTGGACACCTATGTGTCCTATGGAACACAGCCTAATGCCTGCCTGACCCATTGTGTAGAAAACAGGCTTCTTACCTCTCCATCATGAGCAAGTCACTTGCTCCTCAAGGACATACATCCTTTTCTTATGTATTTTGGGAGAACTGGCTCTAGCCAGTTGGGATTCTCTCCATGATTTGTCTCAGGTACCAGGGAAATTGGGGAAGAATAGGATCCAATAGGAAAGAGGTGAGGAAGGCAGCCCACAGTTCAATAAGGAGATCGTTTATTATCACTGGTACCACCAGTGGTGTATAGGCACTAGCTTAAAGGTCTGGGGAAATTTGTCTAATTTCTGAGAGCAGCTAGTTGCTGGTTCCTTGTTCTCTGTACTCTGCCCAACCCTAAACCAGATGAGTCACCTGGAAGTGTACCAAACTGACTTATTGTCTATATTGCTTTGAGAAACTGCTTCTGGGTTCCATCCACTATACCAGATCGAGATGGATGCTGCTGCATAACTCATATCTGTCATGTACGTTGCATGCTTGCCTCCTCTATTGCAAGTCCTCTCTACAATGTCTCCAGTGACCCCAGCCTTGGGATCATCCATCATTCCTTTCTTCCTTGGCCCATTGTTGTACCAACTGCGTAGGATCACAAACAGATTTCAGAGAGCCTCTGGTGTTTGCAGGATCTGAGTTGAGACTGAATAATCTAGAGAGAACTACTGAGCCCTGAACAAGCCAAGAGAACTATATCTTCTGCTACCTCACCTGGAGTCTTCTGCCCAGAAGGTTAAACAAGGAACATTGCTCCAGGAGCAAAGGAGGCAGGAGACATCATGCTCGAGGACCTCAACTCTCCCCTAGCACCATAAAGACTTGAAAGCTCTAGCTTTCCCCCCACATATTCAGACTCCTTTTTGGAGAGAGAAGAAGGGAATAAAGGTATTCTTCTTCTGCAAGGCCATTGAGATGGGCTTTTTTTACCCAGAAATAATTGAAGACTTCTTAAAGTTTAGCTATGTCCAAGTTTTAAACAGATTAATATGTTATTAATTTTTTCTCAAAAATCATCAAGTAAAGACTCAGGGAGGAAAGCCAGATTACTTATGACCAAATAAAATAATTTGAATTTCTCTGCTATTATGGGCTAAATTGCATCCCCTTAAAATTTATATGTTGAATTCCTAACCTCCAGTACCTCAGAATATGACTATGTTTGGAGATAGGGTCTTTAAGGTAGAAATTAAATTACAATGAGCACCCTAATGCAATCTGACTAGTGTCTTTAAAAAAGAGGAGGTTGGGACACAGACAGAGAGGGAAGACTATGTTAAAAGATAGAGCAAGAAGATGGCCACCTACAAGCCAGAGAGGCCTCAAGAGAAATCAATTCTGCTGACACCTTGATCTTAGACTTTCAGCTTCCAGAACTGTGATAAAACACATTTCTGTTGTTTAAGCCACACAGTCTATTTCTTTATTATGGCAGCCTGAGCAGACTAATATATCTGCATATCTGAATAATAGTGTAAGTAAATTTACATCTCTATTATATCTTTAATTTCTTTACACAAATTGTAGTATGTTATCTAGTTGTTTGGCACTTCATATATAGCAGGCACTTTTCTAAGGGCTTACATATATTATTACCGCATTTTATTCTCATAACAACCTCATTTAATCCCCATTTATAGACATGAACCCCAAGGCACAGAGAAAGTAACTTGCCCAAAGCCTCACAAAGTGTACCTGGCAAGTGGCAAAGCCAGGATTCAGAGCTATGTGGTCAGGCTTTAGCATCACACATTCCACACATTTAACTTGCTTCCTGGTAGTTTTCCATGTCAGTGCAAGTGTACCTTCTGCATTTGCCTTAAGAGCCACTGGAATTCTATGTTTTATTCCAGGATATAAAAACTAAAACTGCGTTGATGTCTTTGGTTCTTTTACAAGTAGCCTCTGTCCATCCTCCAGAATAGTGACTCATTAAAAAACAATTAAGGCAATTCCTTTTCATTTTAGCAGAAGCAGAGTGGTCATTGTGTTTCTAGGGATTGGTGGGCCCTCCTTAACTTAGTAGACCCTTTTGCATTGTTAATAGAGCTCCTTTTTAAGAAACTTTGTCTGAAATCACATTAAGCCCTACTGTGCCAAAAAAAGAAGCAAAATGAAGGTTTGTAAGAAAGGTACTAAATTGATTTGGAGCTGGCATACTAAGAAATGGTTGGGGTAGAGGACAGGAAGAAGACCTTTGGGACTCAGGGTCTGGTGCCTGGCCTATCCTTGAGCGATTCCATCTGTTGTATGGACTAGAAAGGTCAGGTGTAGTGTAAATGAGTGCAAAGGACTATAGTTGGGTCTGTTAGAGTGCCTAGGAGGGATTTTAGACCAGAGAAGCTCTGTTTTGTACCTTGAGGCAATAGAGTGGGAAAAGGAAACTTCAGGACTGAACCCTTTCTCTTGTCTGAGCTCTAAGACCCTGCCTGCCTTGTGAGAGGGTCTATTGAACCCTAGTCCCACAGTGAATCATTTGCCAGTAAGGGTCTTCCTCTTAGTATTACCCCAGAATCTGAAAAGTTTTCAGGAGATCTTATTAGATCATTTTACCTCCTATTCTCAATCACTTTTTCTGTTTTCTTTAATTTCTGGAAGATTTCTTCAACTTTATTTTTTATCCCTTTTAATGAGTTTTCACTGTGACAGTACCTTTTTCATTTCCAAGGACTTTTTGTGTTTTCAGAACACCTCTTTTTTTATGACATCTATTCTTTTTTAACAGATACTATATTCTGTTAAATATATAAAATATTTTGAGAGGGGAGAGTATGAGGGGTCATTTTATTCTTCCTGCAGTTTCTGGTTCCTTTAAGGTCTATTTATTTGGGCCTCTGTCTTCCATGTCAGACACTGACCTCTAGTGTGTTATAATTTTGGTTTTCTGTTCGTTGATAAATGGGAATGGGGAATTAACAGATGCTATAAAACTATTAAATTTTACACCCATATAAAAGAGAATATACCTTTTTTATCAAGTGCACATTGGAACGTTCATGAAATTTAATCAAATATTGGCCTAATGGCCACCAAGAAAATCTCAAGAAATTTCAAATAATAGAAGTATACAAATAGCATTCTCTGACTATAATGCAATAAAACTAGGAATTATTAACATTTTAATTTTTATTTTTTAACATTTTATTGTTTATGCTATTATGGTTGTCTCAGTTTTCCTCCTTTCCCCCTTCACGCAGCCTGCCTTTAATGACAGAATTTTTAAAAATCTAAAATTTCTTTTTTCCTGACAATTTAAAAATACTCTTGGGTTAAAATAAAAATAAAAATATAATTGCAAATTTTCTTGAACATAATAATAATTAAAACATGATGTAGAATTCCAAGGATGCTACTAAAGGAGTTATCAAAGGAAATAATATAGCTTTAAATACTTGGTACAATAAAAATGAAAACATAGGAGATTCAATATGAAGGCAGAGTAGGTGGGAGCTATACTAATCTCCCAGGACCAAACTGGAATTACAACTAAATTATAGAAAATCATTCTGAATAACCAACTGAACACTAGCTGAAGAGAAGCCTTATAACCAAGGACTTACAGAAGAAACCACATCACCACAATGAGATTGATAGTGATAGGGGGAACTCGAGAATTAAATATTTTAGCCTTAGTTGATAGACTTAAGTGATTATTGCTTGTGGAAAGCTGTTACTCCAGGAACTGGAATGCATGAACTACTTGACTCCATGAGGCTGACAAACAATTCAAACTTTGTGCTCCAGGGGTTCTGCAAGCCTATGAGTTTTAAGGATGAATGACTAGGATATAGAATTATTTATCAACAAATAAAGAAGTACTAAGAAAATCATCCTTAGATTGCAACTCTTATCCAATTAACCTTTTTTCCAAACACCTTAACTATACTTTCTTCTCCTTATAAAAATGTTGGCTTGAGATAGTATGTCAAGATAGTTTTGGAGGTTATGTAATCTGCCATTTTCTCAGATTGCTGGCATGTATATAAGGTGACCATAAAGATTTAATCCTTGTCCCTATTTATTGGTTCTGGTAGTGACAAGCAACATGATTGTCAACTCTTCTGGTTTCAGCCTAAAGTGCAGAGGTCTGAGAAGGCTGCCTTGCCCCCCATGGGTGGCAGCTGAAGTTCTGAAGGGATATTTGGGCAACCAACAGGTACCCTCTGAGGAGTGTTGGTCTAAACCCCAAGCTCGGCTCTCCAGCCTAGAGCACAAGAACTAGGAAAGGAATACAAAAAAACACCAGGTTGCGAAAAGCAGTGGGGTTTCTATCCACCAGGGAGAGATGGCTGGAGTTGCAGAGATCCTCTTAAAGTGCCAACACACAAAATTTCATTTGCAGCCACTTACCCTGGGCTTCAGCACAGGGAGAACAGAGCAGACTAGAACTACATGAAGTGAGTCAAGGGTTGGAGGCTCTAGGGAGAGAGCTGAAGGGTCAGCCACCAGGATCCCTGTGCTGAGTCATCCCCATACTGCAGAAGGCATCTTTCTCAGGCAGAGCACTCTCCTCCACGCAGCCTCAGCCTCAGGGGAAGCAATAGCCCTATCAACAGCAATCCCTTTTGCCCTACTCTATGGAGCTTAAACTGGGCTGCTGAAGAGTACAGCTGGAAGACATTCATTGATTAAGCCTAATCAATAGAAACTCTGCAGACAAAGGTGGATCTCTGGGCATTTTGAGACTTTAGCTCAACCTCCCCTGAGCATGGTGCTGGTAAAGGCCAGCCTTGGTGCACAGCCTTGTTCTTTCTGCATGTACACAGGCCCAGAAAAGGAAGCTACAAGCTATGAATTTCTGATAGCTCCAAACAGGTTGCCCATGGTGAATCACAGGCAACATCTGACATAAGTATGCTCCAGAATCTTTGCAAATCTTTGACATAAGTATGCTCCAGAATCTTTGCAAATTTACCTACTACATAGAAACAAACAAGAAGCCAAAATAGGAGACAAAGAAACAGCTCCAACTGAAAGAACAATAGAATTCTCCAGAAGAAGAGCCAAAAGAAATGGAGGCAAGCAATTTATCAAATATGGAATTTATTTCCTTATAATACTGGAAATTATAAGGATGCCCAAAAGCATGAAAAAAAGACATAGAAACCATGAGATAGAAAGCATGGTCAAAAATAAAGAATGCAATATTAGAAGTAAATAATACAGTTAAAGGTGAGATCATATGGTATTTGGCCCTCACTGCCTGGCTTATTTCACTTAACATAATGCTTTCCAGTTACATCCATGCTATTGCAAAGGGTATAAGCTCCTTCTTTCTCTCTGCTGCATAGAATTCCATTGTGTAACTGTACCATAGTTTTTTGATCCACTCATTTGCTGATGGCACTCAGGTTGCTTCCAGCACTTGGCTATTGTAAATTGTGCTGCTATAAACATTGGAGTGCATAGGTTCTTGTGGACTGGTGTTTCATACCATATGATCTCACCTTTAACTGGAACATAATCAACAAAAGAAAAAAGCAAACAAAATACAACCAGAGTCATTGAAATTAAGAACAATCTAACCATAGCCAGAGGGGAGGGGAGAGGGGAGAGTGGGAAGAAGTGTTCTCAGGAACTACTATAAAGGACACATGGACAAAACCAAGGGGGAGGGTGGAAGCAAGGGAGGGAGGTGGGTTTGGAGGGGGTGGGGGGCAGGGGTTGGGAGAAAATATGGACAACTGTAATTGAACAACAATAAAATAATTTAAATTAAAAAATAAGACAGTAAAAAAAGACATAAATAATACAATGGAAGGAATAAATAGTAGATTAGATGAAGCAGAAGGCTGAATCAGTGATTTGGAAGACAAGGTAGAAAAAACACCAAAGCATAGCAGCAAAAAGAAAAATGAATTTTTAAAAAATGAGAAGAGTTTAAGGGACAACTGGGATAACAAGAAGTGTAACGACATCTGCATCATAGGGCTACCAGAAGGAGAAGAGAGTGAGCAAGTGATCAAGATCTATTTCAAGAAATAATGACCAAGAACTCCCCTAACCTGGTGAAGGAAAAAGACACACAAGTCCAGGAAGTGCAGTGATTCCCAAACAAGATGAATCCAAAGAGGCCAACAGCAAAATGCATCATAATTAAAATTACAAGACTTACAGACAAGGAGAGAATCTTAGAAGCTTAAAGAGAAAAGTAGTTAGTTACCTACACAAAGCTCCCATTAGACTGTCATTTGATTTCTCAACAGAAACATTTGAGGCCAGAAGGGATGGGCATAAAATATCTAAGGTGATGAAAAATGAGGACCTATAACCAAGGCTACTTTACCCAGCAAGACTATCATTTAAAATTGAAATAGAGATAAAGAGCTTCCTAGACAAGAAAAAGCTAAAGGAGTGTGTTACCACCAAATCAGTATTCCAAAAAATGTTAAAGGGCTGGCTTTAAGAAGAAGAAGAATAAAAAGAAAAAAAAAACAGAGGAAAATAGTTAAAAAGTAAACTGGTAATAAATACATGTCTATTAACAATTACTTGAAATGTAAATGGCTTAAATGCTCCCATCAAAAGATACTGGGTAGTTGAATGGATAAACAACGTAAGATATATGTATATGCTGTGTTCAAAGAGATCCACTCAGAATGAAAGACACACAGACTAAAAGTAAAGGGAGAAAAAAATATATTCCATGCAAATGGAAAGCAAAAAATCTGGAGTAGCAATACTTTTATATGTGACAAAATGGACTTTAAAACAAGGGTGTAGTAAGACACAAAGAAGGACACTACATAATGAACAGAACTATCCAACAAGTGGCTATAATCTAACAAACATTTACACACCCAACATAAGAGCACCTAAATATGTAAAGTAAATCCTGATGAATATAAAATGGAGAGACTGACAGAAATACAGCCACAAATTTTAACACCCCATTGACTTTAGTGGATAGATCCTATAGACAGAAAATTAACAAGGAGACAGAGGCCTTAAATGATACACTAGTTAAATGAAATTAATTTATAACTTCAGAGCATTCCTACCAAAAATAGCAGAACATACATTCATTTCAAGAGCACATGGAATGTTTTCTGGGATAGATGAAATATTAGGACAAAAAACAAGTTTCAATATATTTAAGAAGATTTAAATCATATCAAGCATCTTCTCTGATCATAATGCTATGAAACTAGAAATCAATCAAAAGAACACTGAGAAATATGCAAAGACATGGAAGCTAAATAATATATTATTAAATCAATGAATGGGTAAACAACAAGAGCAAGGAAAAAAATCAAAGGATACATTGAAACAAATGAAAATGAAAACATGAGAATCCAAAATCTGTGGGACACAAGGAAAGCGATCCTAAGAGGAAAACTCATAGCGTTACAAGCCTGCCTCAGGAAACAAGAAAAAGTTCAAATAAACAATCTAACTTTACACTTAAAGGAAATTTTTAAAAAATGAAGTGCAAAGTGAGCAGAAGAAAGGAAGTAATAAATATCTGATCAGAAATAAATGAAATAGAGTCTAAAAGAACAATACAAAATATCAACGAATTCTAGAGCTGGTTCTTTGAAAAGATAAAAAAGATTGACAAAACTTTAACCAGACTCATGAAGAAAAAAGGAGAGAGCACTCAAATAAATAAAATCAGAAATGAAAGAAGAGAAGTAACAACTGATATCAAAGAAATACAAAGGATTGTAAGAAAATATTATGAACAACTATATGCCAACAAACTGGACAATCTGAATGAAATGGATAAATTCCTAGAAACATACATTCTTCCAAAATCAAGTTAGCAAGAATCAGAGACTCTGAATAGAGAGATTATACCTAGTGAAACTGAAGGAATAATGAAAAGACTCAAAAAACAAAAGCCCTTTCCAGGGCTTTTATTTCAATGTCTCTGGTTATGTTTTGCTTGCTTGTTTATTTTGTTGATTTAGGTTCCACTTACAGGTGAGATCATATGGTATTTGTCTTTTACTGGCTGGCTTATTTCACTTAGCATAATGCTCTTCAGTTCCATCCAAGCTGTTGCAAAGGGCAGGAGCTCCTTTCTGCTGCATAGTATTGCATTGTGTAAATGTACCATAGTTTTTTGATCGACTCATTTACAGATGGGCACTTAGGTTGCTTCCAGCACTTGGCTCTTGTAAATTGTGCTGCTATGAGTATTGGGGTGCATAGATTCCTTTGAATTGGTGTTTCAGGATCCTTGGGGTATAATCCCAATGGTGGAATTGCTGGGTCAAAAGGGAGTTCCGTTTTTAGTTTTCTGAGGAAATTCCATTCTATTTTCCAAAGTGGCTGCTCCAGTCTGCATTCCCACCAATAGTGCACTAGGATTCCCTTTTCTCCACAACCTCGCCAGCACTTATTGTTTGTTGATTTGGTTATGATGGCTATTCTGACTGGTGTGAAGTGGTATCTCATTGTGGTTTTAATTTGCATCTCTCTGATGGCTAGCGATGCTGAGCATCCTTCATATGTCTCTGGGCCCTCTGTCTGTCCTTCTTAGAGAAGTGTCAATTTGCATCCTTTGCCCATTTTTTAATTGCATTGTTTGTCTTCCTGGAGTGCAGTTGTGTGATTTCTTTACATATTTTGGGGATCAAACCATTGTCCAAGGTCTCATTTGCACATATGTTTTCCCATATGGTTGGTTCTCTTTTCATTTTAATACTATTTTCTGAGCTGTGCAGAAACTTTTTATTTCGATGAGGTCTGATTTGTTTATTTCTTCCTTTAAGCCCCATGCTCTGGGGACATATCGGTGAAAACATTGCTGCATAGGCTATCTGAAATTTTCCTGCCCATGTTCTCCTCTAGGACTTTTATGGTGTCACGACTTTAAGTCTTTGGTCCACCTTGAATTCATTTTTCTATATGGTGTAAGTTGGTGATCAAGTTTCATTTTTTTGCATCTAGCCATCTAGATCTCCCAATATCATTTGTTGAAGAGACTATTTTTACCCTATTTTATGCTTCTGCTCACTTTCTTGAATATTAATTGACCATAGAGACTTGGGTTTATTTCTGGGCTCTCTATTCTGTTCCACTGGTCTATGTGTCTCTTCTTATGCCATACTATACTCTTTGATTACAGTAGCCTTGTAATATAGTTTGATATCAGGTATTGTGATCCCTCCTACTTTGTTCTTCTTTCTTAAAATTGCTGCAGCTGTTCAGGATCATTTATGGTTCCATATACATTTTTGTAGTGTTTGTTCTATATCTGTGAAATATGTCACTGGTATTTTAGTAGGGATTGCGCTAAATCTATAAATTGCTTTGGGTAATATTGGCATTTTGATGACATTAATTCTTCTAATCCATGGACATGGTATGCATCTCCATTTATTTGTGTCTTCCTTAATTTCTTTCTTCAGTGTTGTGTAGTTATCTGAGTACAGGTCTTTTGCCTGCTTGGTTAGATTTATTCCTAGGTACTTTATTTTTCTTGTTGCTATATCAAATGGGATTTTCCCCCCAATTTCTCTTTCTGATATTTCATTGTTGGTGTACAAAAATGCCTTTGATTTCTGAATAATGACTTTGTATCCTGCTGTTTTGCCAAATTCATTTATTAGGTTGAGTGATTATTTTTTTTGTGGATTCTACAGGATTTTCTATGCATACTATCATGTCGTCTGCAAACAATGACAATTTTGCTTCCTCCTTTTCAATTTAGATGCCTTTTGTTTCTTTTCTTGTCTGATTGCTGTGGCTAGGACTTCCAGTACCATGTCAAACAGAAGTGGTGAAAGTGGACATCCTTGTCTTGTTCCTGATCTTAATGGGAAAGCTTCTGGTTTTTGCTCATGAGTGTGATGTTCACTGTATGCCTCTCATATATTGCCTTGATTATGTTGAAGAATGCTCCCTCTACTCCCACTTTGCTGAATGTTTTTATCATACATGGGTGCTGTACCTTAGCAAATGCTTTTTCCCCATATATTGATATGATCATGTGATTTTTGTCTTTTCTTTTGTTTATGTGATTTATTACATTTACTGATTTGTACCATCCTTGCATCCATGGGATGAATCCCACTTGATCATGGTGTATGATCTTTTTAATGTATTGCTAGATACAGTTTGCCAATAATTTGTTGAGAACTTTAGTGTCTACATTCATCAGCAATTTTGACCTGTAGTTTTCTTTCTTCATTGTGTCTTTATCTGTTTTGGGGATTAGGATGATGCTGGCTTCATAAAAAGAGTTTGGGAGTTTTCTTTCTTTTTGGATTTTTTGGAATAGTTTGAGAAGGATAGGGGTTAGCTCTTCCTTAAATATTTTGTAAAATTCTGTGAAATCATCTGGTTCAGGGCTTTTGTGTGTAGGGAGGTGTTTTTTTTTTTATTATTGCTTCAATATCATCAGCTGTTAATGGTCTATTCAGGCTTTTTCTTCATTCACTTTTGGGAGATTCTATTTTTCTAGAAATTTGTCCATTTCACCCTGGTTTTATGTTTCTTGGCATATAGTTGTTTGTAGTAATTTCTTACAATCATTTGACTCTCTATGGTATCAATTGTAATGTCTCCTCTTTCATTTCTGATTGTTCATTTGGATCCTCTCTCTTTTTTTTTTCTTGATGTGTCTGCTTAAAGGCTTTTCAATTTTGTTTATCTTTTCAAAGAACAATCTCCTAGATTTATTGATCTTTTAGATTGTTGTTTTAGTCTCTATGTCAATTAATTCTGCTTTGATTTTGGTTATTTTCTTCCTTCTACTTGCTGTGGGCTGTCTTTGTTGTTTTTCCTCAAGTTTTTGTATATGTAGGGTTAGTTTGTTTATTTGAAATGTTTCTATCTTTTTTAGGTAGGCCTGTATCACTATGAACTTCCTTCTCAGGACTACCTTTGCTGTGTCCCATAAGTTTTGGGTCGTTGTGTGTTCATTTTCATTTGTTTCCAGAAACTTTTTAATTTCTTCCTTGATCTCATTGTAACCCATTCATTTTTTAATAGCATGCTATTCAATTTCAATGCATTTCAGTGTTTTTGAGTTTTTTCCTTGAGTTTGGTTTTCAGTTTCAGTCCCTTGGTGTCAGTGAAAATGGTTGATATAATTTCACTTTTCTTGAATTTGTTGAAGCTTGTTTTGTGTCCTATCATGTGGTTTAAGTTTGAAAATATTCCATGTGCATTTAAAAAGAATGTGTACTTTGCTTCTTTGGGATGAAAGGCTCTCTATATATATCAGTTAAATCCATTTGATCTAGGGCATTGTTCAGTGCTGCAATATTCTTGTTGATATTTTGTTTGGAAGTTCTATCCATTTTTGATCGTGGGGTATTAAGATCCCCTAATATAAGCATGTTGCTGTCTATATCCTTCTTGAAGTCCTGCAAGATTTTCCTTATGTATTTGGGTGCTCCTATGTTGGGTGCATACATATTTACAATGTTTATGTCTTCTTGATGGATTTTCCTTGAATATTATGAAGTATTCTTTGGTGTCTCTTTTTATGGCTTTTGTTTTGAAGTCTATTTTTTCTGATATAATTATTGCTACACCAGCTTTGTATTCCTGTCCATTTGCTTCAAATATTTTTTTCAAACTCTTCACTTTCAGTCTGTGTGTCTTTTTTTCTAAGATGGGTCTCTTATAGGCAGCATATGTGTAGATCATATTTTCTTATCCATTCAGCTACCCTATGTCTTTTTACTGGAGAATTTAATCCATTTACATTTCAGGTTATTATTGATAGATACTTATTCATTGCCATTTTCCCCTCTTTGTACTTTTGTTCCTCTCTCTGTCACTGTTTTTCTTGCTCATCATATAGTAGTCCCTTTAGCATATATTGCAGTGCCGGTTTGGTGAAAGTGTACTCTTTCAGCCTTCTTTTGTCTGGGAAACTCCTTATTTCACATTCAGTTTTAATTGAGAGCCTTGCTGCATAGAATAGTCTTGGTTGCAGGCCTTTGCTTTTTATTACTTGGAACATTTTTTTTTTGCTATTCTCTCCTGGCCTTGGTGTGTCTGCTGAGAAGTCAGCTGATAGCCTTATCAGAGCTCCCTTGTATGTTACTTCTTGTTTCTCCCTTGCTGCTTTTAAGATTCTCTCTTCACCTTTAAAATTTAGCATTTTAATTATGATGCATTTTAGAGTAGGCCTTTTGGGTTTATCTTGATTGGGACCCTCTGTGCTTCCTGAACTTGAGTGGCTTTTCCCCTATCCAGGTCTGGGAAGCTTTCTGTCATTATTTTTTCAAACAAGGTTTCTATCTCTTGCTCCTTTTCTTCCCCTGGTATTCTTATGATTGGAATGTTGTTGCATTTCATGTTGTCTTGCAGTTTCATTAAGCTGTTTTCATACTTTTTGAGTCTTTTTTTTATTTATTTTGCAGCTGCTCCACCTGGGTGTTTCTTTTTACATTGTCTTCCAGCTCACTAATTCAGTCATCTGCTTCATCCAGCCTGCTTGTAATTCCTTCTAGTGTGTTCTTTATTTCAGAAATTGTATTCTTCATTTCTTCCTGGTTCTTGTCTATAGTTTCTGTTTCCTTTTTCATACTGTTGTAGTTCTCACTCAGTTCTTTGTTGTTGTCTGTGAATTCCTTGAGCATCCTTATTTCCATTCTTTTGAACTCTATATCTTATAATTTGCTTACCACCATTTCATTTAGCTCTTTTAGGGGGGTGTCTTCCATTTCTTTTGATTGCAGGTTCTTTCTTTGTCTTCCTATTTTAGGTGACTTTTTTGTGACTCCTGATGCTCTGCTTTGCTCGCTGTGTTTGTAGGGTGAACTTCTATGGTAGGAGTTCTATGGAATTCAGTAGTGTGGTCTGTTTGATCTCCTCATCTGGATGATCTAGGGTTGTCCCTTCTGTTTGTGTGGGCTCTCTATTGTTCTTGGGTTTTACCTGTTGGTGGTCCCTTTTTTGGCAGGTTCTCTCCTGTACTGGATTTACTGGTGTTCACAACTCCTACCTTATCTTATATGTGATCAGTGGCAGGGCAAAGGTGAAATGGAGTAAGACAGCAGGATAGTATTCTATGGGATTTAAAGTACTAACAAGTAGAGAACAGATAGATCATTTAGAGAAGTACAGTGATAACCATGATATTTCACCCAATATCAGACTAGCCACCTTTTATAAAAGGTGAAAAAGAGATAAGACTCTTACTAGAGTAGAGAAATAATGTGAAACACAGAAAACAGTGCTTGTGCAAGGTTAGATGGTGAGATATAGAAAGAGTAAGGAATAGAAAGTAGGCATAGTGTGAGAGAGAATGAAGTTAACCACAAGAGTAATAAAGGTTGGGAAGATAGTGTAATGGGTCAAGACCAGAGAGGGGCACTGTGTAGAATTTACAATGATATGGAACAACAATTATTTACAATAATACAGGAACAACAATAATATGACAAGAAATATATGATCTGAATAAAAAGAATAGAAAGCAAAAGACCAAGAATAGTTTGTTATTGGAATTTGAGTGAAGTGAAAGAAGAAAAATTAAAATGCAATGTGAAAAAGAAAACAAAGAAAACCAAACAATGAAATTAAATGAACAAAATGAAGAAAAGTAAACAGAAAGAAGAGAAATTTAAAAAGTAAAATAAAATAAATAAAATGCAAGGTCTGTAGGATAGCAAAGTGAAATTTGTTTCAGATTCCCAGTTGGACTTAACATTTGATCTCTCTCTGGATCTGTCTTTGGTTCTTTGGTCCTTTCACAGTTCCAGGTCTTATTGTCTCACACTTGGGGGGGGGAAAAACAAAGCCTGCTGCTGCCTTTAAACCTGCCAGGCCAGTTCTGCTGGACTTCATGGCTGCTGAAGTCAAAGTGGGGCTGGGCTTCACTTTTTTCCTTTTCTGTGGTTTACAAGGATGGGGGCCAGGTCTGGGCTGCAATATTCACAGGTACCCATCCACTAGCCTAAGTCTTCAGAGTGCTGTGTGGCTCCCATTGTCCATATGCGCCAGGCCGGCACCTTTAATCCACCATGTTGTACTGCCTGGCCCATGAGGTACACTGATTAGGATCAACTTAGACCCCTCCTTCTTCCTCTATGCTGGCCTGGGTGCTGCTCACTCTCAAAGTCCCTTCAGGGCAGTTTAGTTCCCCTATTAAATTACATCTCTCTGGGGACTGCTAACTCTCTGAGCCCTTGCTGCCCTCCTCTGATCAGTCCATGTGGAGCCCCTCCTCCTCCTTGGCTACTGGCCTGGCTACTGCATGGGAGAGGTCCTTGCACAGTGGCTGCGTGCTGGTTTTTTTTTTTTTTTTTTGAGTGAGTTTCCCTTAGTTGTGGGCTGCTGTTCTTCATACCTGGGTTTTCATACAGCCCAACTCTCTGACCAGTCCCAAGACTCTTTTGGTCATGGTCAGTTGTGGCCCAACTCTTCTCCCATCTCCAGGTTCTCCCTACTCCCCTATTTCTCTGGTAGTGTGGAGCCAGCGACCACAATCCAAGCTGGGGAATGCCCCCTGCTGTGTGTCTCCCACTGCATTTTATCCCCCAGAGACTTTAAGCATCTAGGTCTCTCCTAGGTGGGACTGACTTCCCTACTCTGGGAGGGGAGGGAGCTGTAAGTTAAAATTGCTGACCCAGCTCTTCTCCAAAGGTCTTATGGCAACCGTGGTCCCTGGCACAGGGACCAGGGATCTTCTTGCCAGCCTCTAAAATCTCCTTATCATTCATTTTTAAGCATCCTCTGAAATCTTTGGCTTCCAAACTTCATATAAGCTGTGATTCCAATTGCTGTTTATTCTGTTCTTCAGAAGATCAGCTAAGTGTCCCAGTTGTATGCATGAGCAAGTGGGTTAAGCTTCCACCTACATTGCTATCATCTTCCAACTTCTCTTGAAGTGTCCTTTGACAGATGAATGGATAAAAAAGATGCAGTAAATATATACAATGGAATACTACTCAGCCATAAGAAAAGATAAAATACTACCATTTGTGACAGCATGGATGGATGTTGAGAACAACATGCCAAGGGAAATATCAGACAAAAAATGTCAAGAACCATATGATCTTATTCATATGTGGGAATATACAATGTCCTGGAAAATTGCAGCCATTGCTAATGTAATGATAATAGTTTGCAGGACATCGATGTAACCTGGCAATCAAAGAGAGTGGACTGGAATGCACTTGTGTGAACAATGATGACTTCACTGTCATAGTCAGTGTGATTGGTAGATGACATTGAGTGAGTTTGTGCAATGTGTGGCTATGGGATTCACAATGACTGAGAAGTGGAGCAACAAATCCGCATCAGATTTTTGCATTAAGCTGGAACATTCCATCATGGAAATTATTCAGGTGATTTAGAAGGCTGCAGCTATGGGAAACGTGATTGGCAGCTTCATCACGACAATGCATTCGCTCATACATCACATCTTGTGCAGAATTTTTTGGCAAAACATTAAATCACCCAGGTGATTCAATGCCCCCTACAGCCCAGATTTGGCATCCTGCAACTTCTGGTTTTCCTAAAACTAAAATCACTTTGAAAGGGAAGAGATTTCAGACCATCAATCAGATTCAGGAAAATATAATGGGGCAGCTGATGGCAATTCCAACAAAGGATTTTGCAGAGTGTTTTGAATAGTGGAAGGGATGCTGGGAAAACTGTGTGAGGTTCCAAGGTGCCTACTTTGAAGGAGACTGAAGCATCATTGTCCTATGTACAATGTTTCTTATATTTTCTATCTTCTTAAAAAAATGTCTTTATTTTTCATATTACATAGCTGAAAACTTTCTGGATAGATCTTGTAAAACTGAAAGCAACAAATGAAGAAACAAGACAAACAAATAAACAAAAACTCACAGACACAAACAACAGTATGGTGGTTACCAGAGGAAAAGGGAGGTCAGGGGGAGGTAGTAAAGGGCAAAGAAGGTCAAATATATGATGACAGAAGATTTGACTTTAGGTGGTGAACACACAATGCCACATTGGATAATGTGTTAAATAATTGTACACATGAAGCCTATATAATTTTATTAACTGATGTCACCTCAATAAATTTAATAAAAATAAAATCAAAATACTGTTCTTAATTGAGGTATAATTATCATATAAAAAGCATACCTTTTATTTGTATAGGCCAATGAATTTTAACAAATTTATACACAAATGTCAGTAAAATTTATACCATTTCCAGACACCCAGAAAGTTTTCTCCTTCCACTCTTAATTCAACATCACTACATGCCCACCTGAAGGCAGCCACTCAACTAATGTTCTAATTACTGTCATCATAGGTGAGTTTTTCCTGTTCTGGAATATCACATAAATAAAACCATACACTATGGATTCTTTTGAGCCTGATTTCTTTTGCATGTGTCAGTAGTTCATTTCTTTCTAATGTTGACTTAATGTTCCATTTATGAATATACCACAATCTGCTTACCCATGGAATGGTTCATAGAGGTGTCATTATTTTCAGTTTTTGGCTCTTGTGAGCACTCTTGTTTAAGTCATTTTGTGGACATGTTTTCATTTCTCTGGAGTAAATGCCCAAAAGGAAAGCTGCTGAGTCATAAAGGAGGGGTATGTTTATGAAAAACTGCCAAGATTAGCTTCAAAACACATCTAACATTTTAAATTCTCACCAGCAGTGTATGAGAGTTCCAGTTGTTCTATATTCTTTGCCAGCATTTGGTGTTATCAATCTTAAAATTTTTAGCCATTATCATATGTGTAAAGTGATACCTCATTTTAATATGCCACCTTTCCTGGTGACTGATTATGTTAATCTCCTTTTCATATGCTCATTTACATATCGTTTTATGGAGTCTGTTCAAGACTGTTGTCCATTAAAAATTTTTGGTTGTTTGCCTTTTAATTATTGATTTGAGTGAGTTTTAAAAAATATTCTTCTTTAAATTATATTTTATTGATTATGTTATTATAGTTGTCCCACTTCTCCACCCTTTGGCCCTCCACCAGCACCCCCTACTCCCTCAGGCAATCACCACACCATTCTTAATGTGTATAGGTCATGTGTATAAGTTCTTTGGCTACTCCATTTCCTGCACAGATGTAAAGTTCCTAAAGATGAACTATACATCCCCATGGCTATTCTTTAACTACCAATGTGTACTTCTTAATTTCTTCACATCTTCACCCACTCCCCCAAGACCCCCTCACACCTGGAAACCATCAATATGTTCTTTGTATCCATAACTCTGTTATTGTTTGCTTAGTTTGTTTTTTAGATTCAATTGTTGATAGATATGTATGTTTGGCCATTTTATTTTTTCATAGTTTTGATCTTCTTTTTCTTAAGTTCCTTTAACATTTCATATAATAATGGTTTGGTGATGATGAACTCCTTCAGTTTTTCTTGTCTGGGAAGTTCATTATCTGCCTTTCCATTCCAAATGATGTATTTGTTTGGTAGAGCAATCTTGGCTGTAGGTCCATGCTTTTCATGACTTTGAATATTTCTTGCCAATCCCTTCTAGCCTGCAAAGTTTGAGAAATCAGCTGACAGTCTTATGGGAACTCCCTTGTAGATAACCAACTGCTTTTCTCTTGCTGTTTTTAAGCTTCTCTTTTTATCTTTAACCTTTGACATTTTAATTATGATGTGTTTTGGAGCGGGTCTCATTGCATCCATCTTGTTGGGTCTCTCTGTGCTTCCTGGACTTGCATGTCTATTTCCTTCACCAAATTAGGGAAGTTTTATTTTATTATTTTTTCAAATAGATTTCCATTTCTTGGTCTTTTGCCCCTCTTTGTGGCACCCCCATGAAGCAAATGTTGGAACACTTGAATTTGTCCCAGAGGCTGCTTACGCTATTCTCATTTTTTCTTTTTCTTTTTGGATTCTTTCTTCTTCTTGTTGTTCTGATTGGTTGTTTTTTTTTTTTTTTTGCTTCCTCATGTTCCAAATCATTGATTTGATCCTTGGCTTCATCTCTCTACTGTTGGTTCCCTGTAAATTATTCTTTATTTCAATTAGTGTATCCATCATTTCTGATTGAACCTTTTCTATGCTCTTGAGGTCCTCACTAAGTTCCTTGAGCATGCTTATAAACAGTGTTTTGAACTCTGCATCTGATAGATTGCTCTTCTCCATTTTGTTTAGTTGCTTTTCTGGAGTTTTGGTCTATTCTTTCATTTAGGCCATGTTTCTTTGTCTCCTCACTTTGGCAGCCTCCCTGTGTTTGTTTCTACATATTAGGTAGAGCTGCTATGACTCCCTGTTTGGTAGTGTGTCCTAATGTTGGAAGTGTCCTGTAGGGTCCAGTGGCACAGCCTCCCTATCACTGAAGCTGGGTACTTGAGGTATGCCCTACATGTGAACTAAGTACCCCCTCCTCTTGTAGTTGACCTTGATTGCTGTTGGTGGATCAATGGGAGGGATTTACCCAGGCCAATCAGCTTCTAGGACTGGCTATGACCACTGACCATCAACCTCTGTCCTCTATAGAGGATCAGCTGTGCAGGGACAGGGCAGTGGTGTTCTGGTATGGTCTGTTGCTATCTATTGGGTTTACTGGCCCTGGGTTTTTCTGGGTGGTGCAGGCCAAGTTCAGCCCCCACCTGTGTTTTGCCTAGGGTCACCCTGCCTGAGCTATAAAGCAATCTGAGATAGCTGCTACTTGTCCTGGGGCCACTTAAGAAGTATAGAGGTTGGGGGTTACTGAGGCCATTATTGCTTATTCATAGGATTTATGAAGTTGTGAAGTGTCAGTCAAGACCAACCATTTCTATGAAAAAATCAGTTAACAATTTGTGTGGGTCTATAAGTTGGGTGTTACGGAGTCTCAGGGGATCTCCAGGACAGGGCAAACAATGTTTGCCAGGTTGATGGAGTCTCATATGTGGCACCCGCCTGCTGGCTCTGTGCCTCTGAGTGGGGAGGCCTCAGAAAAGGGACAATGGCCTCTGCCATCTTTCTGTCTGGGAGCTCCCACCTTGATTCCATACACTTCATTTCTTCCCTGTATGACACTGGTACCTTTCAAGCTGCTACCCAGGTGTTGGAGCTCAGAGGGAGTAAGTCTGATTAGTCCATGTGTGGGTTTTTTAAGGGGAACTGCTTTGGACTCCATAAGTTTCTTCCAATGACTTAATCCCTGCTCATTTTTGCAGCCAAAAGTTATGGGGACTTATCTTCCTTGCACTGGAACCTGGGGCTGAGGGGCTGGGACTCCTTTCTCCCATGATATCCCTCGTGAATTTTTATCCACCACATATGGATGTGGGACCAGCCTCTCTGCCCCTCCTACCAGTCTGGATGAATGTGGTTTCTTTAATCAGTTGTCAGACTTCCGTTCAACTTCATTTCTGATGGTTCTGAGTAATGGTTGTTCTATATTTTAGTTGTAATTTTGATGTGGTTATGTGAGGAGATGAGCTGTGTTTACCTATGCCACCATCATGACAGGTAGAAATATTCTTAATACAAGTTATTTTTCAGATTCATAATTATCTTGTGGTTTTTGTTTCTAATTCTGTGGTTTTCACTCTCAGTTTCTAAGTTATGTCTTAATGCATAGACATTTTTAATTTTGATGAGGTTAATTTAGTAATCTATTCTTTTATGATTATACAGTGGGCAGTTAGATAGTCATGAGCAGAGTAGGAATGATAGGCCAGGTGCAGAGGGTCACCAGCATAGAGATCCCTATGTGCGTAACAATCAGCAACAGTATAAGCCCATGTTTGACAACTCCCTTAAGTAATTAATTCCTAGAGTTGACATCTAGGCCTCAGCCATGTTTCAGATCCAGGGCAAGAAAAGCAGCAAAACCAGATGGAGCAATGCCATGGCTGACATAGAACCAGCTGCATTGACTAATGACCCCATGCCCTGGCACTGACCAATCAATAGAGACCACGACCTTGAGGAGACACACCTGGAAGGCTGATGACTATTTTATTGGGATCCATCCCTGGTACCTCTAAAGAAAACTCTCAGGACAAAAGACCCAGTGTGGCTCTATGCAGCACACCTCTGCCTACCCCGCCCCCCTTCTGCCTTTCCTCCAGGTGTGTTTTCCTTGCCTGTCTCTTTCCCCCAAGCTCCAAGGGCTGTTCTTTTGCCTCTGCAACATTTTTTCCCTCAGCCCATTTCTTTTATAGCTTATGTCTTCTACCTCTGTGACTTTCTAAATAAACTTTCTCTTATAGTTTGAGTCTTGACTCTGGATCCTTTCTTAGCCAGAACTTAAGTACCAAGGTTGTTGACTCTACCATCCTAACTCCAGTCTAACAAGGCCACCCATGGTTAGTGTTTTCTGGGTTCTGCGTAAGAAATAATTTGTTTATCCCAAATTGTGAACATCATTTCCTATGTTTTTTCTACAACAAACTTTTGTTATTTTAATATTCATATTTAATTTTGGGATATATATCAAGGTTAATTTTTTATTCCATGTAGATTTTCAGTGGTTCTAGCACCATTTTTTAAAAAAAGGATGTATTTTTAAAATAAATGGTGTTGATATAACTGGATCACCACGTGAAAAGAGAATTGCATTCATTTAAAAAAACTGAACAAAAGGAGATTTAGTCTCATGAGACCCTAAATTAAAATTAAAATTCTGACCTTCAGAATTTTTTTTGACTGGGCCCAGCAATGTTTAACAGTGGCTTTATTAGGTGAATACTTGAAAGTATTCAATCAGAATTTTGAGATAATGAATTTGTTATTTTCCCCCAGCTTTTTTGAGATATAATAGATATAACATTGTATATGTTTAAGATATACAATGTGATAATTAGATATACTTATATATGTGAAATTATTACTGTAATTATTGTTAGTTAACAAACACATCCTTTATTTCACATAATTACCATTTTGTTGTTGTTATGGTGAGAACATTAAAGCTCTACTCTGATAGCCACTTTCAAGTACGTGTTAACAGCATTGGTAACTATAGTTATTATGTAGTATATTCAATCTCCAGAGTGGATTCATCTTATAACTAGAAGTTTGTACCCTGTAACCAACATCTCCCCTATCCCCCAGCTTCTGACAACTACCATCCCACACTGTGTTTCTATGAATTTGCCAGTTTTTAGATTCCACATATATAAGTGAGATCATACAATTTTTGTCTTTCTCTGATATATTTCATTTAGTGTAGTATCCTCAAGGTCCATTCTTGTTAGCACAAATTTCCTTCTTTTTTATGGCTGAGGAATACTCTATTGTACGTATATGCCAAATATTCCTTATCCATTCATATGTCATAGAAGCTTAGATTCTTTCCATGTCTTGGCTATTGTTAATAATGCTGTAATGAACATTGGGATGCAGATATCTCTTTGAGATAACCATTTCTTTCCCTTTGGATATATAACTGGAAGTAGGATTGCTAGATCATACGGTAGTTCTATTTTTAATTTTTTTAGGAACCTCCATATTGTTTTCCACAGTGGCTGCACCAATTTACATTCCTACCAAAAGTGCACAAAGGTTCTTTCCTTCACATGCTTGACAGCACTTGTTATCTCTTCTCTTTTAGACAACAGCCATTGTAACAAGTGTGAGGTGACATCTCATTGTGGTTTTGATGTACACTTCCCTGATGATTAATGATACTGAATAACTTATCAAAGATGATAAATTTGCATTATTTAAGCAATATAAACATACATACAGACAGAAATACAAAAAGTTCCCAGGAACATTAACTCCAAACTAACAAACATGTTAAAGATGTCTATAAAATTAGGAAAATATGCTGAAACGCTTTTGTGATTATATTAAGCACATTTGTATGAGAATTGTGAGAAGAGTCTTTTCCTTGTTTTGTCTATTATGGTTATACTGGAGAGACTTTTTTTTATGTAACCAAAATATGCATAGCGAAAATGTATAAGTATGCTTGCTATGTCTTCTCTAGATTCATCTCCATACAGATGTCTATAAATCAGAAGCATCATCCCCCATATACTTTGGATTCTGATAGATTATCCAACTCCTTGTGTTTGTGCTCTGATACCACTAGGCCTGTCCAAAAAAAAATACAAGGAGGGTTTGTTAGGCTACAATCATTCCCACCGTAGAATTTTATACCATCTATCTCAGACTGTTTATCTTCTGTCCTACTCTCTTAGCTCATGGGGCTGGGGTCATGCCCTGACTTTCTCAGCTCCTATACGTCTCTCATAGCCTGTGTTGAAGGTTGCCACAGTTGTGAAATTTGTCCACAGGACAGTATCCAACACTCTCATCCAGTCCTACAAGGACTCCTGGGATTTAGTCATCTTCTACCTGATTTGGATGATTGCAGCATAGATTGTTGAAGAGGTACATTAGTGCAGTGGTTTTTAAGGTGTGGTTCCCTGGGGTATTGTTCTTCTGGGAATTTATTAGAAATACAAATTCTTGAGTGCCACTCCAGACCTGCTGAATGAGAAACTCTGAGGGTGGTACCCAGCAATTTGTGTTTTATTGAGCTCTCCAAGAGACTCTGATGCATGCTAAAATTTGTTAAGTACTGCTTAGCTTGGTCTGCCTCCTCATCCTTAACCTCAGTTAAAAGCAGTCTTCAGGGCCCTCAGAGGTCAGACTACTAGGGATACATATTTGTATTAAATATTAAAATTTTCCCCTATATATAATTTGACATGGCTGGTAGAATTAACGTGACATAATAATCAGGAAGATGAGGAATTGGGACAAAGACAAATTAGTAATGAATCTGGAAACTATTACTACACAGCAATCATCCAGTAAACTTTGTAGAAGAGAAAAGGAAAGAGGGAAAAGTGACTTAGTACTTAAGAGCTGCCGAAGAAAACATGATCACCTCAAGTGTTCCAGGGGTCACAAGATAACAATCTGGCAGTATAGACAAGCATATAGCTCTTTCTGGTGTTGGGAAATGAGAGATTCCTTTCTCAGCTCTTCATATGGAGACTTCAGTATGTAGCATCTTCCTCAATTCCCAGAGACAAGATGCGAGGAGCCATCTTTTGCACCATCTCTTAATTTAACTGATGGCATAAATCCCAAACCTTATGTAAATGCATTGCTTGAGAGATATTCTTCAAGGGTGTGTTTATGAGTTTCAGTTTGGTGTTTACCTGTCTAATGATATGACTTAATCCAAAGATAAATTGCAGAGTGTTTATATCTAATCTTTTCAACATTTTAAACATGCATTTTATCATCCAAAAAATTCAATTTGTATTTCTAGATGTTGGTATTAAAAATGACATTTCATTTTCCAAATACAGAAGTATATTATTAAATGAAACATGGCTCTACAAGTCAGGCTTGACCTTTGTCTTAGTCTGGTAAATCATACTCACTTTCTCCTTGGATTATCACTGATCTGGAGACATGGAAGAAGTAGATACTTTTCAAGAAATACTATGGAAATGTTATTTATTTGTGGCTCCAAGGATTTTAGAGAGCAAGGAGAGTCTATCTCCAGATAAGGGCAGCCTGGATCTTTAAACACTCAGCCAGACCCTGGAGGCCCCCAGGGTAAGGGCACTCATAGCAGGCCTAGCCATCAAGAAGAAAGAAAGGGAAGAACTACCTTCTGTGGGTGATAGAATCCCCAAACAGAAGGGCCTGGTTCTTGGCAAAAGAAATCCAGATTGATGGCCCCAAGGATTTGCTTCAAATCTTAGCACTTAGGGTTGCTTGTCACTTCCTTCAGGCTCAGCAAGATCTCAATTCATATTTTGGTGTAGTGGAAGGGTATATGGTTCAGGCATACTCTAGAGCACTGGAAGGCAGGGAACAGGGATGAATTTCCAAACACAAAATGTTGGAGGTCTCTCCATCAATCAAAGGTGGGAGGGAAGCACCTGTCAGTTCCAAGGCTAAGTCTACTAATAACTTTTCTGTGTCAGGGGGTGGAATTGACATGTTTGACCTAGGTCAAGTAACATGTGTTACTCCACAAGGACAGTTAGAGGTGGGGCCAGCTTCTGGCATACTGCCGTGGCTGAGGCGGAGCAAAGACCTGAGTCAGGTGGCAGAGAAACAAGGTCCGGAAAGGGGGGGAGCGGGTCCGAATTGGGGCTGAAGCCTTGTAAAGGCTGGGGAGAGGGCAGGGGCGGGGCCAGATGTGGGCGGAGGCTCGAGTCACGCGGCAGGGGCGCTGAGAGCCTAAGCCCGTGGGGTTCGCGCCTGCGCACTGACCTCCCGGGGTGGGGCTGCGCGCGCGCACGCTGTCCACGGGCTCTGGAGGGTGGAGTCCCGGCAGCGCCGGCTGTGGGAGGGGGTGCGGTGGCTTAGGAGTCAGACACTCCTGGCCATTGGTGCTATGTTGGCTGCTGCGGATCGGGCCCCAAGGCTGGCGGGAGTGTGACAGGGGGTCCTTCCCCTTACCTGCGGTGCTTGGGCCCGTAGGTCCCTGGGCAAACCGCAGGTGGGCCGCGGCCGGGGAGGAAGAACGCATCCACACGGTAGGAGCCAGGGTTGGGGCGGGACTGGCAGAGCGTCTGCGACTGATTGGGCAGGGGGCGCGGTCGGTGCGCTCAGGCCCAGGTGCCTGAGATTAGGCTTTGGCGCCCTTCCACCTCTTGCCCCTGGGGTGATCCTCTGGAGTCCCCAGGGAGCCTCCTGTGGTGCGACAAGCTTGACCACGGGAGGCAGACGTCCCCCGCCCCCAGCCCCGGGGGCTTTGACAGGAGCGCCTGAGGCCTCGGCCTCTAGGGCTGCCGCCTTTCCCTCCGGTGAAATCAGGGCGAGACTGAGATGCCCTGTGATTTCAGAGTCAGGATGCTGTGAGGGTTGATGGGGGAAGTACCGGGGTGCCCAGTGACTGCTTTTTTTGGGCGGGGAGGGTGATTATTACTGGGCCACAACAAAGACACACCCTAAACACATCCTGAGATGAAACTTTGGCAAACTATGCCGCTTCCATAGATCCAGGTGCTTCTTCTGTCTCCTTCTTAGATACCTACTATTTTTATAGTACATCTATATTATGCGTACCTACTTTTTTTTTTTTTTTTTTTTTGTCAAAGTAAAAGGAGGAATGACTTCTTTGAGGTAGTTGTTGGTGGCTAAGCTTGAGTTTGAATTTCAAGAATTGCAAATTCATCTTTGTAAGCTACCCAGCCAATTAGGCTTGCTGTTTCAAGACTAGGCCTTAGCATTGTGGAAATTACTGGTGCAGGGACTCTTTAGTGGTCCCAGATTGGCAAATGCATTATTTCACTCCCATTGTGAAATTGAGTTTTAGGCTTCTTCAGATAGCCATTTGAAGATAATTTTCTTCTTTTTTTCTGAGCATTAAAATATAATGGAACCTATTCATTTTGCCATTAAAAAAAATCTTCTCTTAGGCTAGTTTAAAGAAATTAGTGATGATACCTCTTCTACTTTATTAGTGATAAAGTTCTCTTTAACCAAAGGAATTTAAAATATCCTCCTCTTGCAAAAGATAGGCAAAAAACATTTCTTATCGGAAATCAAAATGTGGTAAGGATTTAGACATTTCTTGATGTTTTTCCTGAAGTCAGTTTTCTCAGATGTTAGTGCTGTGTGCCTCTCTTAATTTATTATCTAGATCTTTAGAATTTTCTTATTTGATTGATTTCTTTAGTGTTCTCAACAAAACTGACTTAAAATAAACCTTAGATTAAAAAAAAAAAACACATGATCTCGAATCTTTTACCTGTAATTTTACTTGAGTGTTGTATTAATATGGCATAGCAAGAAACTGCTGGAAGCCATCCTGAGAGCATGAACTCTCCATTTAAATAAACACAGTTTATTCTACCTTTCTGCATCCAAACCTGCATTTTCTTTGTTTGTTGCCTTGACTAAACTCCTTTGACTGTATAATGGAAGATAGGACTTTGGTTCCACGTTTAAAGTCCATCAGTGACTCTCCATAATCTGTATTTGATAAAATTCCAAGTCCTTCACAATTCTGGTACTGGTGTTTGTTTTTAATTTCATTTTCTACCATTTTGCCTGCCTTCTTCATACAAAGACTAGGTAGAGGTTTCTGAAAATGACATCTTCCTTTGTGGTTTTACACTGTACTCTGTTGAGAATTCTTCTTTACCTAGTAAACAACTTGTCTTTCAAGACCTAACCAAAATATCACCTCTGAATCTTGTCCAGACATCTTATCCCACTTGTCTTGACTGATCCAGTAGTGTATTGTACATTATACAGTAAGCATTTGTCAATAAGTAGTTAATGATTTGCTTGTTTGTCTCCACCAGACTTTTGGGCTTCTTAAAGAAAGGGACCTTCACACATACTGTTGTGTGGCACAGGTGCTCAAAAACTATTTATTAAATACATTTTTGAGGAATGCTTTCAATCTTGACTATAACTTTAAGATAGGCAATATGTATTAATTACTTCTGTCAATACCAGAGAATTTAGAAAAGATGAATGCACAAACAAGGTACTTTTAAATTTTCAAGGATAAAATCAAAATTACTGTTCCTATTTAGGAAGGAAACCTCAGTTATGACAGAAGAAACCGGTGTGTTGTGTAACACAAGAACAAAAGGGTATGGCCAGTAAGGATTACTACTTCTTTGATTTTAAGACTTTGAGGCAAAGTAATTTGCCCAAGATCATGCAGTTATATAGAAAGAAAACAGGCCTAGCTGGGACACAATCCAGGTGTTTGACCGTCTGTGTATTTTACCTTTGCCACCAGTTTCCTAATTCTAAGTCTTCATGATTGTTTTATAATCTGAGTAGGGAATTTTGAGTGGGCAGTTTTAATTCTATTAAATTAATAGAATATTGAACTTGAAAGAATTAACAGATTATTTGGTTTATCTTTACAAATTTTACCCATTAAACAACTAAAGCCCGAAAGGGCCAGTTACTTGAGGTTCGAATCACCTGTATCCCATGTGTTCTGAACTCGTGCTTGTGTATTTTTCATTCCTCTCTGGTGCTTTTGGGAGAAAATGAGAAAGTTCCCAATTTTCAGAGGCAGAGCAAATCAGCTTACATGTTCTTCCTCTTTGAATGCTTAGCCTTTAAGTGGCTAAGAAACATGATAATTCATTTGGGGATAAAGGAGAAATCTAAGCTTGACTATTTGGTCGGATAGTTTTTAACCTCAGTGCTTGAGGCCCTCTTTCCAAATGCCCCATAGCAAATGGCTTCTGCTCACCATATGTGGATCATGCATACAGTTAGGTTTTGGTGGTAAAATGAGATTTTAAAATAACAAAGTTCCAGCTGGCTAATAGCTTGGGTAAAATTACATGTATGGCTGCTTTGTATGTGAGAAGAGCCTATCTGATTACTCTATGTGATAGGTTTTTTGGGGGAAAAAATTGTGATTTTATACTTCTGAAAAATCAATTTTAAAATGTGTACTTACCGTGGTGGGCCTGATCAATTCCAACAGGCCTTTTATTTTACAAACAACTTAATGGTCAAAGAAATAAAAAAAACTTTTAATTTTTTTTATTTATTTCTCACCTTATGATTTTATACTATAATCAGAGCATAAATGTAATACTTAATAATTGCTTTCATAGTTAATGTTTTCTTTTTACTAAAGTTTTTGTACATTTAAATTATATTATTATTACGAATTGAGTTTCTTATTTTTAAAAATTGAACATCTAAGTTGCCTCTCATTTTGCAAGTAATGCAGTTAATACATAGCTGTGCTTCCTTTTGCTTTTCCTTTAGGCTAAAGTTTTAGGAGAGGAATTACAAGGTCAGAGGGTATGAAGGTTTTTGTCACTTTTGAAAAATATTGCCAGACTGATTTCTGAAAGGTTGTATTGATTTACACTGCCTCCTGCAGTTTGGTTGACAGTTTTATCATGCTTTTATAGGCATTTGCTTTTTAAAAATGAGTATAAGGATACTTGCTGTCTAACATAGTGTCTGCAATAGAAAAGCAAATGCAGTATTTTCCTAGTTTTATTTTCTCCTTTGTTGGAATTGTTTGTCCTTTGTGCATACGTTTGCTAGGATCTTCTTACTAATTTCCATTAGCACTTAATATCAGAAATACATTAATCCCTTGAAATATGTTTCTGATTTGTTTTTGTTGTGTTTATTGTTGTAGACTTTGTAGTTTTAAAAATTATTAAAATCATTGACTTTTAAACAAAATTTTGTGATTTCATCTTTTGATTGTGAGGTCTGTATGACTGACTGTACATCGTTGGATGCACACTTATTTTCTTAAGGGCCTAGCATTTGTTTTGTTATATTTATATATCTTAGGAAGTCATATATGCAGTTGAGATTGAATTTAAAATCCATTCATGTGGATTTTATACTGTAGACAATCACGTTCTTAAATATCTAAGTGAGTTTCCATTGGTAAGGTACTATTTTCCTTCCTGAATTTGAATAGGAAACCAAACAAAACTAATGTATTTTTTAAAATAAATGGGTACTTAAAAAAATAAATTATAATAAAGTTAGACAAACCAAAATTTTCCTGAAAGCAGTATTTTCATTAATTGAAGTTTTTGTTGGTTCAGGATTAACCAGAAGGCCATTTATGATTTAACTCTTACTATTAATCATTCTAAAATACATGAAAGTAAGACCTTGATTATGTGCTTCCTTTGGGAAGTAAGACATTCTAGATGGATGAGAAATCCCAGCGTAATAGTTGATATTGATTGAGTGCTCGGTACTGTGCTGGTGTTTGGCATGGGCCTTCTTATTTTTGATAACAACCCCAAGAGAGGTAGGTTCTTTTCATGTCCCCATTTTGCAAATGGGAAAACTTAGGAAGAGTGATGCTCGAAAGGTAACATAGCCGGTAAGCAGTGAAATTGGAACTTCATTTTCCTACTTTTGAAAGGCTGTATTTGAAAAAAATGTATTATATAAGCTTATTTTTTGTGTTAAGGTTTGAACTTTGTTAGGCATTGGAATGATAACAGATGTTTCAAAGCAAGGGGACAATATGGTATGTTACGTCTTTTAGGGAGATGGCTGGTGCAATAGTGTGGAAATATATTAAATTGCGTTTCTGATAAAAAGTGGTTGCAATAAGTTATATGAGAAATGAAGTCTGAACTGCAAGGTAGTTTTGGAGATTAGTGGATGTGATGGAAAGATGTGATACTTAGTAACTGACTTTCAAGTGAGTGGGAAGCTGGAGTGTTGATTTGGAAAATAACGAATAGGGTAATGACAGATGAATATGAGCTCACAGCCCTTTGTTGTGTTTCTTTCACAGCATTGACTGTGGTGTACTGTACCCAATCTAGTGACCGCATCTACCTCCCGCACTGGATTATGTGCTTGTCAAGGATGGAACTGAGTAGAAGGCATTCAGGAAGAGGGCAAGAGACTGAACTGCCTGTGGGAAATACTAGATCACCAGAATGAGAGAGTGGATGGAGGAAGAGGAGCTGTAGAAAGGGAAGGCTGTCAGGGAGGTGAAAGGGCAGAGGCATCAGTGTCAGATCCGGGGAGGAGTGCTAAGGGGCAGGAAGTGTTAGCAAAGAAGTGAACACAAAATGCCACCTGAGGCTGCAAATTTTGGTTGGTGTGCCCTAGATATGTTGGTGGCCAATGGTTATATAGAGCTAAATTGTCTTTTCCTTTGTTACACACTCAGCACCACCCCCTCCACACACACACCTGGTACCTTTCTCCCTTTCTCAGTGTATACTGTTGTTTCTGCTTCTTTTAGCTTCTTACATCTGCTTGGACAGGTACTGATGCTGGGATTTGACTCAGCCTAATGAGAGCACCCAGTCAAACCCTTCTTTCTTTTTAACTGAATTGATCAAACAGAGTATGTTAGGTGTAATCTCTGAGTTTTCAGCTCTTCTCTGCTGAGTTGATTGCTATTGAATGCCCTCAGTGTTATTTCTCTGACTTCAAGACTTTGAATTGGTTATTTTGAGATTTGGAGCCTGTTGGAAGGCAGAGGATTTTTAAAGGCTGGGTCTGTGAGAGCTGAGTATTTTTTTTACCAGTTTACTTTTGCATGTTGATGAGTAGATTAGTTTAAATATAGTTGGATCACCTTTGAGGATTGTTGATTTTAACAATGCCACAGGACCATTATTCCAAATAATTAAGACTTTCTGTTTTCTTTGAAGATTTTCTGTTCTCTGTAGAGAATTTCTGTTCTCTATAGACTCTTTGGACAGGTCTATAGTTACCTAAGGTATGGGGGCCTGTTTTAAATTTCTTTGGTCAATTCCTAACTTAATTCATATGTCTGCTTTTCAAAGACATATTCCTTAGAAAAGGAATTTGTGCTTGATTTCTTCTGCTACCATTTACCTGAGAGCATCCTTACCCTTCACTCTGCCTTCTCCTGCCCAGTTTTCATCTGCCCACTTTCTGTACCTGCTTAGTACAATGGGAAGAAAAAAGAAAAACAAAACAAAACATGGGTAATTACTCCTCTCATCCCTTTCCATGATTCACTACCCTCCTCTCCCAGCTGTCCAATTTGGCCTGGCCTCCTGACCCATGGCTTCAGTTCCATATGTGAGAATGAAATGCTGTTTTTTTTTTTTAGGGTTTTGGTCCTTCTGTGATTGCTGTTTTGGTGTCTGATATTGAAAAGTCCAGGTGACATGTCTTAGTAGATGCTTTCTGTTCCTTGGCAATCTACCTGTCTTTAAAATGCAAAAAATAATCCAGGTACTGTTTTTTTTAAAAACTCATTCTCTCTTTCCCTCTTCCTCTGTCTCTCCCTCTCTACCTTCACCTTCTCTCCATCCCCCTTTCGGTCCCTGTCCCTCTCCCTCCCATATCCCTACCCCCATACCAAGATATCACAGTCTTTGACGCCTAAGCCCTTAGTGAATACACCAGGGACAGTGAAGATAGGCAGACACCGAAGGTACTTTGAATTGTTGTTGTCATCTTATTAATGATATTTGATTGCAGCCTGAGTGCTTTGGAGAAATTTGAGAGCATACTGTGACCATTATGTCTTGGCAGCCAGTGTTAGGGTTGGGAGTTAAAATTTTCTATGAAGATGATAGCTTAGAAAAGCAGGAAATATTCATAACGGCTATTTAAGTGTGTAGAATGGGTCTGATGATATTTTGATCTGAGTTGGTAGGCCAGCTTACAGGAAACATCTAGATGATATTTCTTTTTTTAATATATTTTTCAATTTTTTAAAGGTTTTATTTTCTTTATTTTTAGAGAGAGGGGAAGGGAGGGAGAAAGAGAGGGAGAGAAACATCACTGTGTGGTTGCCTCTTATGTGGCCCTCCCTGGGAACTTGGTCCAGGTGTGTGCCCTCGCTGGGAACTAACCAGTGACCCTTTGGTTCACAGCCTGCACTCAGTTCACTGAACTACACCAGCCTGGGCTAGATGGTATTTTTTTATAGGAAGTGTAGAGTCAGGGAAGGCCATTTTCCCCCTTATTCTTATTTTTATTTTTAATTTTTTCAAGTTTATTTGCTTCATTTTAGTATAGCCTGGACTTGTCAACTCTTATTATTGGCTTCAGCTAGAGTTGAAAACTTTGCCATTGTTGTGGCCACTCTTGCAATCAGCTTCTTTCCAGGACATGTTATACACTGTAAATGCCCTCAACACAGACTTTGAGACCAGATACTGAGTGGAATTTCCTCATTCATGTCATCTGCCTATTCAAGAAATATTTGCCGAGTGCTTTCTAGTAATAGTGCAGTGAGGAAGACACATTTTCTGCCCTGTGACACTTACATTCTAATGCCAACATATAAAAAATAAACAAGTATATATGTAATATGTCTGCAATTATAGGGCTGTAGAGAAAAACAAAGCAGAATAAGGTACAAATAGCATGTGTTGGGGAACTCTTGTTTTTCTATAAGGTGGTTAGAGAAGGCTTTAGTGATGTATTACAACAGATATGCAGAAGAAGTGATGTGATCTAATCTGAGCAGATTTTAGGGGAGGGAACATTTGAGGAAGATGGAACAAGAATGCAAATATCTTGTGGTTGAAACATGCTTGTCCCATTTGAGGAGTCGCAAGTAGCTCAGGGGAGGCATTGAGAGGAATGATTGGTGGTGGATGAGGTGGTGGTGGTGGGGGGGAGCATGAGGGGATGGGATGCATGATAAATCATATATGGCCTTGTTGGCCCGTGGGACTTTGACTTTTATTCTGAAGATGGGAAGCCATGGAAGGGTTTTGACTTCTTTTAAATAGACCTCTCAACTGCTCTTTAGAGAATGTTAGAGGCAGGGCATAAGGAGATCCTTCAGCAGGCTCCAGCAATAATCCTGGATGGGAGACAATGGTGATTTTAGGCAGGGATTGGAGAAGTGCTCACCTTCTGTATACACTTTGATGTCAGAGCCCACAGATTTTGGTGGTAGGTTGGATATGGGCTATGGATTTTGGCCTGAACAACTGGAAGAATGGAGCTGCCATTTACTGAGATGTGGAAGCTGCAGGATAAACAGGTTTTTAGGTGGAAGTAATGAGTTCAGTTTCAAACATGTTAAATTAGCAGTCCAAGTAGAGATACTGTCTGGACACCTTGCTATACATGAGTCTGCAGTTCAGGGCAGAGGACTGGGCTGGAGATAATAAATTTTTAGTCATTGGCATAGAGATGTGAGAACTGATTAAGATAATCTAGGGCATGGGCGTCAAACTTATTTTCATGGGAGGAGGGGGGCCACATCAGCCTTGCGATTGCCTTCAAAAGGGCCAAATGTAATTTCAACTCCTTGACATTAAGGAGTAGTTACGTTTATACAGCGCTAAAATTATTTTGGCCCTTTGAAGGCGACTGCAAGGGTGATGTGGCCCCTGGCAAAAACAAGTTTGACATCCTTGACCTAGGGAGTGAATATGGCTGGAGAAATCCTAAGACTTTTGCCTTGGGATCCTGGAATGTTTACAGACAGGGAAAGAGAGAGAGAAAGAGGGATAGAGGGATAGAGAGAGGGGAAAGTTAGAGCAAGAGCTAGCAAAGGAGACTAACATGCATCCCAGTGAGGAACGACGAGAATTAAGAGTGAATGGTACCACTGAAGTCAAGTGAAACATTTTGAAAGGAAGGAGTGAGTGATCAGCTGCATCAGATGCTGTGAGGTCATGGACTAAGATGTGGCTGTTAGATTTAACAGTATGAAAATCACTGGTAACCTTAATAGGTTGTTTGTGGTAGAGTGGTGGAGATGAAACTTGACTGGGGTGGGTTCACGAGAGAACTTTAGGTGAGGAATTGGAGGCAGTCAATCCTTTCAAGGAGTTTCCTGTAAATTGAAGCTGAGATCAGTAGGGTGATAGCTGGAGGGGATGTAGAATCAAGGATTTTTTTTTAGATGGGTGCCTTTCTAGTATATTTGTATAACTAGAGAATATTTACAGCTGATGGAATAATCCAAGAGAGGAAAAAAAAGTTATAGGAACCATATTTTTGAAAAATAAATGAAATTAATTGTATCCTAATCTGTGTACCCAAGGTCTGTCATTCTCATACATATATTCTTATATATTAACCTGTTTTTTTCAAATGAAGCGAGTGGCTGCCTGGGAGAGGTGTTAAAGAACGTTCCCTGCACCCAATTTGGTGAATTTTGATCAATTCAAAACTGTAGTTTTTATATGTGGGTAACTTTTTGATTTTATGAATTATTAGTAAATGGGTTAACTTGTTTTTTTTCTCCCTAACCTATTTTTGTTTGGTAACTTTTACCTGTTTATCATTCTCAGCAGTTTTACACAGTGCTTGCCCAGTGGTGGGTTCTAAATTTTGATTTGGTAATCTCTGTCTGTTATGGTAATTTTACTACCTACCTTTTTAAGAAAGAAAAATATATTTAAAATTTTTTAAATAAAGTATAAATGAAGCATTTTTAAGGGAAAATCTGATGGCCACTGTTTTTTCTTTTTGTAATGTACCTGACCACACTTGTACTGTAATTGCTTCTGATTATTGAATTACTGTCTGAGATGAGTTCAGAAAATTAAGTTGAAAGCCCGTATTACAGTTAGAGCACTTTATGTACCTCTTTCTGTAGTTCACTTATGTTTAAATAAGTAGTTGTCAATATTTAGTGCTGGAGCATCATTGCAGTAGCTTTTTTTTTTTTTTAATCCTCACCCAAGGATATGTTTTTTGATTAAAGAGAGAGAGAAAGAGGAACATTGATTGGTTGCCTCCAGTAGGCATGAAATCTGCAACATAGGTATGTGCTTTCACTGGGGATCTAACCCCCCAACACTCCAAACAACTAAGCCACCCTGTCAGGGCTCACTGCAGTAGGTTCTTAATTTTTGCTCGTCTTCCTCCAGATTTTCTTCCCTTAGCCACTGACCCATGCTACTGAATTTGGATTTCTAAAACACAGATCTGATCAGGTTCTGTTGTTGCTTAAACCTTCTGTGCCTTCCTGTTTATGGAAGTTAGTTTGCCCTCTTTTTTGCATCTTGCCCACCTCCCTGTACTTGCTTTCCGCTATAGGGGATCTGGAGTGTTCCCAGGGGGTTCTAATGCATATCTGATGTTTCTTACCACAGGGCTTACCGGATAGTGGTCAAATTCTTTTACTAGTATACAGAAAATCCTCTGTGAGCTGTGGCCCTCATCTTCTGTCATGGTTCCTTAAAGATGAGAAACTCTTCAACATCTCTGTGTTTTTGCACATACTGTTCCTTTTTATCCAGAATACCATTCAACTTCTTAGCTATCTTGTTAAATCACTTCTCTTTTTTAAAAGCTCACTATAGGTGTTTCCTTTTCTAGGAAAGCTTTTAGGCATATTTTTTATCAATGACTGTTCTACCTATTCTCCATTATATTCTCTGTTCTCTGTTACTTGTGTTCCTATAATATGTTGTGTTTATTTCATTATAATAATTGCTATATTTTACTCTATTTGCTTTTGTGTCTAGCCCCCCTTGTCTCAACACAAACTTATAATCAGTCAAATTTTCTTTGAATGAATGATGGAGTAAAGCAAATTATTATTCAACATTGACCTAGTTTTGATTTACCCATATGGTTGGGTTTTTACATCAATTTAGTTTGTAAAAAATATACAAGTGAGCAATTCATATAGCATGTTTAAGACAGAGTCAGATCCCAAAGTGTCTTAAGAAATTAACATTTTATTAAGTATTTGTTTTTATAAGAAAATGATAAGATTTGTTGATTTTATTGTACATGTATATTGCAAGTCTATTTTTGTCTAAATGTCTGAATATTTTCCTCTGTGGTGTAATTTTTTTCTCTTTGGCATTTCTATTTAGATGTTGACCTTAGACACCCTCCATTTTAAACATATCTTAAATTAATTCCTTAAATTTGATCTTGGCTTCTCCATTAGTGTTTTCTCTATCACTATGTTGTTATTTAAAATACTTAGGTTTCTCTGCAGTATCTTTAAGTCTCACTTCTATATCTTATCATTACTGAATTCTGCTGTAATTCAACAGCCGGTGTTCCTGATTTGTTAGTACTAGTGATGAGAGGCTGATAAAGAGAGGGTCCTAGTCAACAAATGATTATGATACAGTATAGTGAGTATAATAATATAGTGGTAGGGGAAAACCTGGGGTACCCTAGAAGTAGAGATTATCTCTTTCATGCATCCCCTCATTCTTACTTGGTTCCTGCCAGCCTCTTTTAGGTCCTCATTACTATGTTCAGATAATTTTAGGACTGTTAAGTAGCTTGCCCCGCCTAAACTCTTTGTCATTCTAGTTAATCATGGATGCTGGTCACCAGAGTAGTTGTCTGGGGGGAAAAAAGCTACCTATCTTTCTTTTTCCTTCCCACAGAATAAAGTCCAAAAAAGAGTAAAATCTGGAATGCAAAGCCTTTAACCTAGACTTTCTTTTTTGTCTTCAGCTACGTGAACCTTCCATTCCAGCAGAACTCTTCTACATACTGTTGTAAACGTTTACACTTTACCTTTTTGCCTTGTTTGTTTGAGCCATACCCGCTCCCAACAGTATTTTTACACTTGTTTCTTCTACTTACTTGCTGAAATTGTGTCTCTCCTTGGACATAGTTCCTAATTGTTACATCCCTTGTGAAGTTGTTACATGCCCATGTTTTTAATACTTTATTTTCCTTTGTGTTTATGACATCACTCTCTCATTTCTTTTTCCATTTTTTTTACCTATTCATTTTCAGCTGTCTTTACTGACTCCTATCCCTTAATGTTCATGTTTCCTGAAGTTTCAAGCTGACCTCTTTTTCCCCTTCATTCTGCCATGTGTTCTTATCTCCTTTGTATGTTCATTTCCTCAACCCATTTTTCTGCTAAGCAATTCTAGTCCTTAGGCTTGCTACTTAGAATGCCCATCTGATTGTCCAGTAGAAAACATGAAACTTAGAGAAAGCATCAGAAATTAAGAACATGGTTTTCTCCAGATGGCATGTATTCATCTCATTTTTGTATCTTGATTAATGATGATGCCAGTCACTCAGTTACTCACATTATAAACCTGAGAATCATCTTGATTTCTGTTCCCCTGTTCCTTATTGTTTCCTCTCCATTCCCTTTACTATTTCCATGAACAAGGCTCTAAAATCCTGAGTAGACCATTGCGAAAAGCCTCTTTGAGGTAAGTCTTCTGCCTGGTCCTGTATTTTCTATAGGAAATGGCATGTTGGTTATATTATAGGTAGGAATGCCAAAGGCAGAATAGTTTTGGGTTTGCCACCCTAGAATATTGTTTGAAATATAGACTAATGCATGTGTATCTATTAAAGGTTAATATTCTAAGTATTTTTATTAGATGACATGATTAGGAAAGAATTTATGCTTTTATAAGGAATTTGCTTAAGGATTAAGAAAATGATTGATAAGGATTAGAGGGAAAAAGTGAAAAAAGATATATGGAAAATGAAGTCAGGATGGGATAAATGCCAGAAATGATCTTATAGGACATTTTCTTAACAAGCTAGAAAAGAAATTAAAGTGTGAAAGTAGTATAGTACTTGATGTAGAAATACCAGTTAAGAGCAGTTAACTAGAGAAAGATATTGAGACTGAATAGACAAAAATGAGAGCTTTAGTATTGGGAATTGTAAGCTAATATATTTGAGTAGTACTTTGAAGAGTTGCTATTAACTTTTGGTTAATATCCAGGAGAGACTCCTGATTTCGGTATTGTATGTTCCTGGAAGATACTGGCTTAATGTGGTAATACTACAGATGTGGTAACATAATCACTGTATCTTTACATAATGTTTCATAACCACAAGTCATTTAGTATAGAAGCATTCTTTTCTGAACCCAGATATAGTTATAGAAATACTCTTAGTTTCTTGAAATTTTTTGGAGGGATGGTTTGCAGAGTAGATTTTAGAATTTGTCTTGCTTGCAACATTTTAAAAAGTCCAAATTTGCACAAGAAAGTACTTTAAAATTTGAGCCTCTTATATTCTACATGACTTAACACATTTTAAAATAATTGAGTTTTACTGATTGTGACTATTTTGTAAAAGTATTAAATGTATTTGTTTACATTACCTTTTGCTGTGTTATTGGTCTTTATTCACTTTCAGATGAATTTTGGGTCTGTGGGGCTGGCACCAGATTCTCACGTGTAACTTGCCTTGGAAAATCTATTCAAACCTTCTGTATTATAATATTTTGAAGTTGAAGGTGGAGCGTGTGTATCATTTTGGCTTATATTGCTTTGCCTAGGAACTCCCCTGTAGAGGAGGTGAAAAAGAAAGGAAAAAGCTTCAGAGTGAGTTCCCAAGGTGGACCAAGGTGGGTGAGTGGCATTTTAAGCTAAGGGAGTACTCTTGAAAGATCATAGTGTGATTATACATGGAAGGCAGGGCTTGTTGGGTAGTGGTGGGAGAGTAGCTGCCAAGGAATACCAGAGCCAGATTTTGAAAGCCTTTGTAATCTTAGCTGCACTCACTTTCTATCTGTCTATGGGCAGACTGTGATTTTTACAAGTTTCAGTTTCTTTAAATCTGCAATAAGAATAATAAATATATCTACATTGTAGTATTATTGTGAGATTTAAATGATATAATCTAGGTAGCTGACATACAAGTGCTCAATAGGTATCATCTGCCACTGTTAGTACTGTTTTATGGTATTTGTCATTTGGAGAGCCACTGAAAGATTTTAAATTGGAGTGACATGATCAGATTTATAACTCTGAATGTTAACTCAGAATATTAACTCAGGGAAAAGTGTAAAGGATCGATTGAAGGGGAAGAATGTGAAGGTAGGGATTTTAGGACACATGCTGGAATTCTGGCTACTTATGGTGAGGTTCTAGATTGAGAAATGAGGTAGTGTTGGAGAGGACAGGGTGAATTTGAGAATTATTACAGATTGACTTCTGCATTGTATTTCATAAGTTGGGAAGAAGTAAAAGGAACTAGGAAAATAGACAGCAAGAATGTAGACAGAATACCCAGCTGAGTAGGATAGTTGTACATTGTACTCTCCTATTCATAATAAGGGAGGGCTGAAGAGGGTGATTAGAGGCACATGCTCACTATTGGCGAGGATCTAATGGCTGAGCTGGGCTGCCTACCATTCCCCTGATGAGGCTGCAGCATTTGGGTAACTCTAAATGAGTCTAGAGCAGTAACTTTGGGAGTGCAAAGTGATAATGTGCCAACTATTAGGAAGCTGTTACCAGTGCAGGTAAGAAACAATCATAAACCACAAGTAGACTTGTACTGGTCAGTACTAGGCATGAAATGGAGGAAAAGCTAGTTCCTGAGGGACCGAAGGACAGCACTGTCGCATCATATTTGGGATTGAATCTCTGGGGTCTGCTCTTTCCAGTGCCAACAGAGGATTGGGTCCTACTATGGACTCACCTAAATTTTGTTAATTTTATAAGTTCTGAAGTATTTTTTAAGCATTTGGTATTACGACATTTGATAATGGAACATTTTGAAATGTCACCATATAGTCTTTTAGGGCAAAGATGCATTTCTACTTGATAGCTTTGTTTTTGGAGTACTTTATGTATATTCTCATTTAATCACATTCTTTTTGGCAAGTTTAACTGAAGCAGTTGAAAGATCCTCTTATAGTAAAATGATTAGTTTTTTATGTTCTTAATATTATTTTAATTTTAATTTTTTTATTTTTTTATTGTTGTTCAAGTATAGTTGTCTCCATTTTCACCCCACCACACCCTCTTGCCCCACCCATCCCCACCTTCCACCCTCGAACCTACCCCCTTTAACTTTGTCCATGGGTCCTTTATACGTGTTTCTTGATGGCCCTTCCCCTATTATCCCTCTCCCCCCTCCTCTCTGGTTACTCCCAGATTGTTCTTAATTTCAGTGTCTGCGGTTATATTTTGTGTGCTTTTTTCTTTTGTTGATTAGGTTGCACTTAAAGGTGAGATCATATGGTATTTGTCCCTTACCTCCTGGCTTATTTCACTTAGCATAATGCCCTCCAGTTCCATCCACACTGTCACAAAGGGCAGGAGCTCCTTCTTTCTCTCTGCTGTGTAATATTCCATTGTGTAAATGTACCACAGTTTTTTGATTGACTCATTTACTGATGGGCACTTAGGTTGATTCCAGCACTTGGCTCTTCTAAATTGTGCTGCTATGAACATTGGGGTGCATAGGTTCTTTTGAATTGGTTCTTTTTAGGATCCTTAGGGTATAATCCCAACAGTGGTATTGCTGGGTCAAAAGACAGTTCCATTTTTAGTTTTGTGAGAAAATTCCATTCTGTTTTCCACAGTGCCACACCAGTGTGCATTCCTGCCAGTAGTGCACTAGGGTTCCCTTTTCTCTACATCCTCTCCAACACTTGTTGTTTGTTGATTGATTTATGATGGCCAATCTGACTGGTGTGAAGTGGTATCTCACTGTGGTTTTAATTTGCATCTCTCTGATGGCTAGTGATGCTGATCATCTTTTCATATGTCTCTGGGCCCTCTGTATGTCCTCCTGGGAGAAGTGTCTGTTCAGGTCCTTTGCCCATTTTTTAATTGGATTGTTTGTCTTCCTGAGTGGACTTGTGGGAGTTCTTTATATATTTTGGAGATCAAACCTTTGTCTGGGTGTCATTTGCAGATATATTTTCCCATACAGTTCGTTCCCTTTTCATTTTGCTGCTGTTTTCTTTGGCCATGCACAAGCTTTTTGTTTTGATGAAGTCCCATTTCTTTATTCTTTCCTTTAAGTCCCTTGCTCTGTAGTGGGGACACATCAATGAAATGTTTCTTGGAGCTTGTGTTGTCTTCAATAAATGTCACTATTTTTCATAGTACATGGCTGAATACTTTCTGGACAGGCCTCATATTCTCTTTTCCGTATTTTATTCCCCTTCACCTTTTTCACACATCTCCCCACCCCACCTCCCTCTGGCAACCATCAGTTTTTTCTGTGTCTATGAATCCGTTTCTGTTTTGAAAAACTGCAATTTTTATATTGTTATTTTTAGTTCTTTCTGAGGCTCCAGTAACTTTTCTTTTCTTCTCTAATTTTGCATACTTGTGTTTGGTGGCCACGTGATTTTTCTCTTACTAAATTGAGCATCTTTTTCAGCTTTCTTTTCTCAGTTCCTACCTTTTTCCTCATATTCTGCTAAAAGTTTCCCAAAGTGTTGTTTTCTTCAAAAATAGATTATTCTTTGGATTTTTTTATTGAAATTGACTTTATAGTTACTTTGAATAATTCTTAAATGTTTTCTCTTTCTATTCTGTACAAGCTTACACTGATACTAGAAGAAACAGATTTCCGGATTTGTGCTCCATGAATAGTTCTTAAATAATTTTTATTGTTAAATTTGATTGTTTTCTTCCCTACCCATTACAAAGCTAAACATATTAATCACATAATTTTTTTTCTCCAGTTTGCCACCCTCAGCATCTCAGCTCTCTTGTCTAGCACTAGAGAGGGTACTGGAAAAGGAATAGGGTAGTTAATCTAGTATTTTCATTGACAACAAAACTTGCTTGTTGTAAAAGAATAAACTGCTGTCACAATAATCAGCAGTTTGAAAACACAGGTGTATTGAGTGGCTTAAGAAAATGAATTGGAGAGAGGTCATATAGGGTAATGGTTAACTTTCAATCCTGGTCCTACGACTCACTAGCTTTGTGATCTTGGGAAAACTACTTAACCCTTCTATATTTAGTATCTTCATTTATAAAATAAACGTTATATTTACTTCGTAAAGTAGTTGTGAGAATTACACAGGTAAATATATATCAAACCCTAAGAACATTGCCTGACACATGGCAAGAGCTATAAAAGTGTGAGCTGCTGTTGCTACTACTACCACTACTCATTCATACTGAGTGCCACTGACTTGGTCGGTAGTCTTGGTTCTTTTTTATTTATATGAACTTGGACAAGTTACTTAACCTCTGCAACCTCAGTTTCTTCTTCTCTGAAATGGGAATAAATGTACCTGTCCTGTGTTGTAGTGAGGATAAGATATGATAATTCTTTTAAACCACTTAGCACAGTGCTGTACACATACTGTTCTTGTTAAAATTAGCTATTATCATTAAGGTCTCTAATAGTCATGTTGTCCTCTTTTGTTTTCAGCAGGGACAATTAGGTCTTTCCACCCTGCTGGTCCCATAGGAAAGACAGTGTCTTGTCCAGGTCATGGAGACCCTGCATAGTCTACCTTCCACAGCCGTTTCTGTCTCTTGGGATATTGGCCTGAAGCCAACCCCAAAACAACATTCATTTGAAGACGCTGATGTCATGTGTCAGACACTATGCTAGAAGCTGAGGATTTTAAAAATGCATTTTTAAATTAAGCTACTGAGTATATAATTTTCGTTACACTTGTATTTTTTAATTTGTTTGTATCACCAAAGTTCCACATGCTCTTGCTGGTTGAGTTTGCTTATACCATTTAGTAAGATGTAGTTCCTGCCTTCTCCAGCCCCATTTAGCTGCAAGCCCAGTTCCCATACCCTGCAGACTCAGCCAATCCTGACTAAGGTGGGTGAGTGGGACCTGCAGTTAGTGTGGGTACTGTAGCTGAAGTGTTCAGTGTCCCTAGAGCTAGAGCCCTGAACAATGTGCCTTTCAAGCTGACACCTTTTTTCTCTACTCAGCTGTAAATCAGACCCTCCGATTTGTTTTTACTGACTAGCATTTCAGGTCTCATAACAGGACTGGAAGCATACCTTTATCTCACATCCTGTTGGATCTTTCTTCAGTGATTGTTCCCACCATTTTCTTTATTTTTAACCTTTTTAGCTTTTCCCTTGTATCTTACAAACAGAAAAAAGGGTAATCCCCCCTCCCAAAAAACTATCGCCTTTATATTCTATCAAGTTATTGCCTTTTTCTTTCTTCAAAAGAAGGGGTTAATTTCCTGATCCCATTTCTTTATCTTTTTTACTTTTGAACTTGCTGTAGTCAGTTTTCTGTGCCATATCTTGTCTCTTGAAAAAGTGCTGTGGCAAAGGTGACTAAACTTTCAAACTACCAAGTCCAGTCATTCTATTCAGTTATTAGTTTTTCTTCGTTTATCTGTGGAATCTGACACTACTGCCTCTTACCATTTTCAAATTCTCTTGCATTTCTTTTCTTTCCTCTCAGATCATACATTCTTAGCCTTCCCTCCCTCCCTTTCTTCCTTGCTTTTTTTCTTTTTGTCCATTCCTTAAATGTTGTTGGTTCCCTGGGCAGTGTCCTTAACCTTTCTCTTTCCTTGATCTACATCTTTCCCAGGTTACCTCACCTGTTTCTGGTGGAGCATTTGACCATTATCTCTGTGTTGACAATTCATAAATTATCATCTCATTAAGACCCTTTCCTTCCATTTCATACTCCTTTATGTGACTAGTAAACACCCTACCTGCACTGCCTGGAGGTACCTGAAATTCAGCTTGATGTGATAAGTTTATGATCCTTCTCCAGGCACGGTTTCCCCTCAATTAAAGGTATCATCCTGTTTAGTCCGTGAAGCCTAGAATCCTGAAACTAACTTTCTCTTTCATCTCCTACATCTAATCAGTCAATCAGTTATCCATTTATTCATTAAATATTGTGCTCTTATTTTGTGCCCACTATTGTTATAAAATTCTTAAGACTCAATATTGCTAATATTTTTTGTACTTGTACCTTTTCTCTAACCTTTTTGCTATAATCCCTGCCACTTATCTCATATTATAACTGACTAACCTTTCTTCCTCTAGTCTGTCCTCCATACTGAAATCAGAGTGACTTTACAAAATTGAGGTCAGGTTATTGTTTTTCAGCGTAAAACCCTTTGATTTCCTAACTGTGTTTAGTAAAGTACAAATTTCTTAGTATCACACGGGCTACAAGCTGTGTTTTCTCCAGTGTTCTCTTTTTCCTGTCACATTTCTTTGAACCCTGTTCTCTACCCTTGTTTAACAACAGTTTTCTAAATGTGCCATGCTGGTTCTCTGTGTTATTGGTTGTCTTCTTTACTCAGGCTTAATTGCTTTTCACATTCAGTGTCTTTATTTTAATTACTATATATTGAGACCCAGCTCAAGTATTGCCTCCGCTGTGAAGCCATTTATGATATCCCCTTCTCCAATAAAACACTTTCTTTTATTTGCCCCCAGGCACTTTCTTTTTTGTGCTGTAGCAGTGAAAGCACTTCATTGCCATTTTCTTGTCTACATGCCTTTGTACTAGGGTACTCCTCCTGCAGAGCCCTGCAGCCATGGATGAGAATAAGTCTACCAAGATGTGATCTGTTTGGGGAGGAAAGGTGGCCAGTCTCTCAGAGGAGAAGGGCCTTGAGCCTGTTCCTCAATGGGCTTTTATTGGGTTTAATTTGCATAGGAATACAGGTTATATAGTAAAGTCCATCATCAGTCATTGTCAAGCAGAAATGATCAAACAATAGATAACATTCAAAGAACTCTGAGGGCTTATTCTGAGTCAGGGTCAGATAGCCAAAGGGCCATAAAACTTTGGGAAACAAACTCATTTTTTGCTTGGACCCTTATCATTTAAATTGAGGGTATTCTTAGCAAAGCAGGTTTCACAGGATTTTATGCATTCTTTCTTAGGCCTGATTGCCCTGGGGAGCCACCCATTCTAGCACAGGGCCACACCCACCTCTAGCATTGTTTCAGGCTTAAGTCAGGTCAGGCAGGGGAAGTAAGGTAGCCAAGAGATTAGGAGACGTTTTACAGAGAGAATGAGGACTCAGGCTGTGACAAAGCCAAGGGGTGAGGGTCCATCACCCCTTTTTTATCGTCCCCTAAGTCCTTCCCTGATGGCCCCTTTGTGACTGTGCCTGTCTTAGGTCATTCCTCCCTTGAGAAATCTTACCTGTCATTGGCTAACTAGTCATCCGCCTGGGGCCAAGCAGGGTGAAGTAAAGGGAGCCGAGGCTGCACCCCTGCTGGGAGGATAGGCTTTGTCTCCTTAGTGGCTTATGGTCCCAACATCTTTTTACTCAGCCTTAGCCATGGGGGGTTACAGGTTCTGAAACCAGGCAGTGCAGTTCTCAACAGGGTGCCTTATTTTATCTCCAGCCTTCAGCACAGAGCCTGGTTCATAATAGACTTTCAATAAATGTTTGATGAGTGAATGAATATATTATAAGTCATTATGTCATGAGAGCATTCCTTCCTTTCCCAGATCATGAACTTCTAGCAGGTATTATATCTAACTTTGTTTATGTTTCCAGATCTTGTCATAGGTGCTTAATAAAAAAGTGTTGCAGTAATCTGAGGTGGAGGTATGCAGTGGATTACAGCAGGGCTTCCCAGCAGAGAAAGAGATTGCATTTTGTTGGTCCGAAACACAATAAGATTTTCTTATATTTCATGGTCTTCATGTTTATGTCATGATTAATTGATAGATGTACCTAGCTTTAATCTTCTTTGATATTTGTCAAATAAAGAAGAGTATTTACATAAATATTTTAGGGAT
>PVKU01008876.1:0-68421 GCA_004027475.1 Anoura caudifer | reverse complement strand
CCCCTTTAGTTCATGCCCATGTGTCATAAGTTCTTTAGCTTCTACATTTCCCACACTATTCTTGCCCTCCCCCTGTCTACTTTCTACCCACCATCTGTGCTACTTGTTCTATGTACCTTGTCCCCCTCTCTCCTCCTCCCACTCCCCTATTGCTAACCCTCCATGTGATCTCCATTTCTGTGTTTCTGCTCCTGTTGTACTGATTTGCTTAGTTGGCTTTGTTTTAGGTCTGGTTGTTAATACCTGTGAGTTTGCTATTTTTTTACTGTTCATATTTTTTATCTTCTTTTTCTTAGATAAGTCCCTTTAACATTTCATATAATTAGGGCTTGGTGATGATGAACTCCTTTAACTTGACCTTATCTGAGAAGCACTTTATCTTCCCTTCCATTCTAAATGACAGCTTTGCTGGATAGAGCAATCTTGGATGTAGGTCCTTGACTTTCATGACTTGGAATACTTCTTTCCAGCCCCTTCTTGCCTGTAAGGTCTCTTTTGAGAAATCCGCTGACAGTTTGATGGGAACTCCTTTGTAGGTGACTGTCCCCTTATCCCTTGCTGCTTCTAGAATTCTCTCCTTCATTTGAATCTTGGGTAATGTAATTATGATGTGCCTTGATGTGTTCCTCCTCGGGTCCAACTTCTTTGGGACTCTCTGAGCTTGCTGGACTTCCTGGAAGACTATTTCCTTTGCCAGATTGGGGAAGTTCTCCTTATTATTTGTTCAAATAAGTTTTCTACTTGTTGCTCTTCCTCTTCCCCTTCTGGTACTCCTATAATTCAGATGTTGGGACATTTAAAGATGTCCTGGAGGTTCCTAAGCCTCTCCTCATTTTTTTGAATTCTTGTTTCTTCCTTGTTTTTTCATTTGGTTGTTTCTTTCTTCCTTCTGGTCCACTCCACTGATTTGAGTCCCAATTTTCCTCCCATCTCTGTTGGTTCCCCATGCATCTTTCTTCATTTCACTTATTGTATCCTTCATTTGTTCATCTAATTTGTGAGCAAAATCCACCAATTCTGTGAGCATCCTGATCACCAGGGTTTTGAATTGCGCATCTGATAGGTTGGCAATCTCTTCATTGCTTAGATAAATTGGCTCTGGGGCTTTGATTTGTTCTCCAGTTTGAGCCATTTTCATTTCTGGGTTTTTGGGTTTTTTTTTTTTTTTTTGGTCTAGTTGTGGCTGTTACTTAGTGAGGGGTGGAGCCTTAGGTGTACCCCAGGGCGGGACAGCCCAGTCGCTGGGTAGTGACGCTGTATGTGGGGGCGGGGTCTGAGAGGAGACAATGGAGCTTGCTGTGCTCACTCTCGGATTCTAGTCCGTTCCACCACTTCCCCTTTGCCTGGATTATCTGCGCGTGAATGTGGGACCACCCGGTCAGCCAGCCGCCTTGTGCAGCCTCACTGGTTCTGCACAGTTGCTGCCTCGTGCCCGGAGTCTGCTAGTTGCTACCTGTGCACCTGGGGGCTGCCAGCCGCTGCTGCCTGCGTGCCCGGTCCGCACCTCCGCTTTTTCCTGCCCCGACTCCGCCCCTCTTACCGGTCTGTATGAATTGTTGTTGGACTTCCAAACAGTTTGATTTTCTGAGTTCTGGTTGTTTTCTTGTTTCTAAATCTTTGTTGTCCTTAATTTTGGTTGTGCGAGGAGGCACAGTGTGTCGGCCTATGCCTCCATCTTGGCCGGAAGTCCCTGACTCAGTCTTGATGGATATGGTTTCTTTAATTCCACAGTTGTCAGACTTCCATTCAATTTGATTTCTGATGGTCCTGAGTGATGATGGTCCTGTATTTTAGTTGTAATTTTGATGTGGTTGTGTGAAAAGGTAAGCTATGTTGCCTGTGCCTCCATCTTCACCAGAAGTGAAGACTTTTTCAATGCATTTGCCCATTTCATGATGAGTGATTTACAACCACACCTTGCTCACACTGCAGTGTTTAGCAGTTTTTTTTTTTGTTTGTTTTTGTTTTTTACCAAAAATGGCATGGCCCCATGCCCCATGCTCCCTATTCATCCAATCTCACCCCAAGCAACTTTTTTTTTGTTGTTTTCCCAGATGAAAAAAGTTTTCAAAGGGAAACATTTTGCCAATATGGAAGAGATAAAACACAAAAAATGGCAAAAGCACTAAATAGCATCAAAATTGATGAGTTCAAAAACTGTTTTGAGCAGTGGGAAAAATGTCTTGATAGGTGTATTGCATCAAATGGAGAGTACTTTGAAGGTGACTGAAGTCTAAACATACAAGAATAAAGACACAAATTTTCTTCAAATAAATTTCAGTTTCTTTTGGGTCCCCCCTTGTATATTCCCTAAAGAGATACTGAGAAAGCAGTTGAGAACCATTCATCTGCTCAATGGTGGTATTAAAAGACATGTACAGTCAGCCCTGCATATCTATGGGTTCCACATCCATGGATCAACCAACCATGATTGTATGGAACATGTACAGACTTTTTTTTTGTCATTATTCCCTAAACAATACAACAACTATTTACATGGCATTAATATTGTATTAGGTATTATAAAGTAATCTAGAAATGATTTAAAGTCTATAGGAGGATATACATAGATTATATGCAAATACTCCATTTTATATAAATGACTTGAGCATCCGAGGATTTTGATACCTGTGGGGGATCCTGGAACCAATCCCCAGTGGGTACCAAAGAATGACTGTAGTTATGATTCCATCCAAAGGAAACAATTAAAAAATATATTGATGGAAATAGAATCTTCTGGAAGGAAATTTTTTGGAATGATGAAAGAGAATGAAAAAGAGTTGTATAACCAGTGCTAAAAAAGGGATTAAGTAAGTGATCACAACTTCATCCTAAAGTAAGGTGAGAGAGTTAGATAGAACCAATGCAATGATTCATAGGTCACTGGTGCCTATTAAGAGAGCGGTTTCAAAAAAAAAAAAAACGGCCAAAAATCTGATGCATTGTTTAAAAACTCTAATAAAGTTCTGATTATAACTTAGTTTTTAAACATAATTTTTTATGTTATTTTAATTAATTGTAATGTTTGTTTTCAATTCTTTGATTGTTTCTAACTTTCTTACCTATTTTATCCCTTTTTAGGGACTTTCTGAGTTTCAGGACATATACCAAACAATAATATTCCAAAAAATAGTTACAGGAGGTGTAAAAGAATTGTGTGGCTTCATTTTTTTTCCCATTGACAGAGTTGTCTTTCAAAGCCCTAAGGTCTTCAAAAATGATTTTGCTCCAGTGATTTTAGTGATAATGACTATTATTTTACTTATTTTAGCTACATCCATGGAATTAATGAAATCATCTTATGTTATTATTTTTTAATAAGAGTAATCAATTGTTAAGCACATAACATACCCAGTCCCTCAGATATAACAATATAATTTTGGTATTCCACGTGTTTTAGTGCTTTATCTAGAACATTTGCATGGTCCAATTCATGTCTCAATAGACTCACAGCTGCTTCTTTCTTTAAAGTATTTATCTAAAAATGTCTTAGCACATTCTAAATATGTGGCATTTGGTTTAAAAATTATATTTGTTTAATTATTATCTTTACATGCAGGATCATCACAGAATCTTAAATGTGGGAAAGGCCTTAGAGAAAATTAATCTGCATCCATTGATGCGTGCAGGATGAAAGTCCCAGGAAAATTAGGGGATTAGTTAAAAGTCATATGACATGTTCACACACCATACATGATTCAGACTTATACAGTTACAAGGATCAACACATAATAAAGTAGTTAAAACAATTACTTGCTTACCTCATTTGTTCTAGATATCATCAGACTTTCATTATGGACATGAAGTTATGTTAGGAGCTGATGAGGAAACAAAAGGTAGTGCTAACATTCTCCCTACCCTTTGGGAGGTGCCTACTTGGGGAAAATCTTGCTGTCTCAGCATAGATTCTGATAGAGAGAGTTGTCAGTGTTGGATGAAACCAGAGTAAGTGAATGGTTTTAGCTAACAAAATGTCTTTCCTCTATTATATGGCAAAATTACTGACAGACAAGCCAATCAAGAGATAGTATAGATTAATGTTTTTTAAGCAAAGTAGTCCAACTCATTGAGCATTCACTTCAATGCCCCCAAAACTGTTATCCAACGGGTTTGACCAAGGAGGATTGGGAAACAATTAAAAAATACATTGGTAGAAATAGAACCTTCTGGAAGGAATTTTTTAGATTTAGATAAATCTAAAATTTATTTAGATTTTTCTCCCTTTGTCCTTCATTTGAGAAATCTCTTTACTACTCACTCAATATGAGAAAGAGAGGGTGGTACACACAGACATTTTGAAGTGAGTATATATGAAAACAGTAGACCTTGGGTCTACTTTGGGTTTTTAATCTAATGGCACAAAGTTTTGAAAAAGTTCCATAAATATTAAACTTAACTCAGATTAGCATCTTGGGTTATTGTATATTAGATAAATTTTATGTAAAATGGATAATGATTAATAAAGGAACTTGCTGCTAAAATTGAGAAAGGGATATGGTATAGTTGATTTATTTTTTCTTTCTAAATAATGCATTTGATTGTTTTTTAGAAACCTTTTGGATATGCAGGGTGGAAGGGAGAGAAGCGGGCCATTAGGAAAACAACCACAGTGGACCGTGCCTGTGTGGTATTCAGCCATGATGATTAAGGGATACAAATGAAATTATGGACTAAGATGGATTTTAAGGAAACTATTCAAATGATTTCAAATTAGCATTGAATAAATGCCTGGGTGCATCACCCTTAAAACCATGCTTTCCCACAGAGCCATAAACAATTCCAACTCTGGCCACAATGTGGAGATGTTGCAACGCAGATTCACGCTTGCCATGCCGGAGGAATGAATGCATTTTCTAATCCTGTTGGAATATGGATTTCCACTGCCTGCACTGCTTTTCCTTTCCACTTTACATCTTATCATAACTTAGTGCTTCTGTTTTCTAGTATAAGTTCATAAAGGTGTGTGGCACACTTTTTTTTCTGGATAAAACAGAATTTCTATGCAGCTGGTATCCCTAAATGTTCACACATAATATGAGGCTTTTAACGGATTCTCCATACCAGAACTAGGAATTTCTGTAATGCTAAATGAACCGATTTCAATATACAGTGTGCTTAAAAGACCCACTAGAGCATATAAAATAAGAGCAAATACCGCCACAGTTTGTGGGTTTCATTTAAGAGTGAAATGGCATTCTTTGTAAAAAGCATGATTTTATGGGCAAATCTTCCTGTTAATTCATTGCACAACTGTGAGGTGCCTACTCTGTGCCAGGCAACACTCCTGGCTATGCAGAGAGAAATAAAATAGACCTGATGCCTACCCACTGGAATAGAGTGACATTAAAGAGATATACAAATACAAAATTACTATGTGAGATAAATGTAATGAAGGCAAAATAAAGAATATAATGAAATGTTATAAGCTGGTTCAGATAGGAAGAGAGGAGGAGGGAAGGTGACAAGTTCTCCAGGCAGAAAGTGTTTCCAGTCAGAGGGAACAGCGTTTACAGGTCCTGCAGGGGAACGAGTTGGGCAACAGCAACAAACAATATTACCAGGTTAATAGGGCTTGACTGAACATGTTGGGGGGGGGGGTGAGAGTGGCAGGAGATGACCTGCCAAGTCAGCAGGGGCCAAAACATTTGGTCAGGTGACAGAAATGACAAGAATTGTAGATTTTATTCCAAGTTTTGTGGGAAGCCATTGGAGGATTTGTAGGGAAGATGGTAAGAAGATAATACTATGTAAATTCCAATTCTAACTAAGAATTTTTTCTCGTTCTTTTTCCTTCAGTTTTATATTTCTTTTCCCAGAAAATATCTTGGAGAAGGGATGCTTGAAGTTTAAGGTCTATAGTGTTTAGGATAAAAAAACAATATCTTTTGAAAATATATTTGATTCTGCTGATAATAGTCTACTTTTATATTGCAACATAATTCTCCAGTCAGCAGTGGGTTTGCGTAATTTGATACTTGAAATAAATTTACCTTTATTTGAAAAATATTTGGATCATTAAACTATTAAACTATATTTTAGCAATGTTTATTAAAATGTATTATTTAGAGGAGAAAAAAGAACATAAAATCCCAAATACCAGGTTTCTTTATGTTTAATACATAATTTGGATGAATGTAGATCCTTTGAATAGAGCTGAGTATCTTTTGGTAGGCATTAAGGAAACCTAGTTTCTTCCTAGTAAATAAATTTGTTATGTTACTATATAAACCATATATATATGTGTGTGTGTGTGTGTAGTGTGTGTGTGTGTGTGTATTACTCTGAGGATTCCAGCACCTACCATAGTATGTCTTAGAAAGTGATTATGTGCCAAAGTGACTAAAGGTGCATCAGAATTGGCTACACATATTTTAATAAGTTGAAAATTATCTACACTCACAAGCTACAATATAAAGGAAAAAGAATCTGAATGATAAAGAGTGGATATTAATTATAGGGACAAAATTAAGATACAGAGTTTTTTCAAGTGAACTACACTTGTAATCCACAGTCACAATAGAAAGACTATTTACAGAAATAGATTCATGGGAATTTTTTTTGAAAAATACACAGATCTGGAGGGAATAATTTGCTTAATTTTTTAATGACATTTAAAAAATTAAAATGGAGATGATAGTATTTTGTATTTGCCCACATGTCATTTTTAAAAAATTTTTATTTATTGATTTGAGAAAGGGGCAGGGGAGAGAGAGACAAAGAGAGAGAGAGAGAGAGAGAACCATTGGTTTGTTGCTCCACTTACTGATTCGTTTGTTGGTTGATTCTTGCATGTATCCTGACTCAGGATTAACCCTGGAACCTGGGCATATTGGGATGATGCTCTAACTAACTGAACTTCCTGGCCAGGACCCACACACTATTTTTTGATGTCCTTCTTGCCCTTGTGTAGATTTGAACTTTCGTCTGGTATAATTTTTCTTATGCCTATAGACCTTTTTTTTTTAAATCATTTTTTTTCCTGATTCAGGTCTGCTAGCTAACTATGAATTTCTTCTGTGCTCTGGGTATGGAATTCTAGGTTGACATTTCATATTCTTTCTGAATTTCAAAGGTGTTTCTTCATTTTCTTTTTTCGGACAATTAGAAGTCTAAAGTGATTCTTATCTTTGCCTTCTATACACAGTGTGTCTTTTTGCTTCTTTTTTTTATCACTTGTTCTCAACAATGTAATTATGATGTTTTCAGTGTAGATTTTTGAAAAATCATGGTTGGGATTTGTTAAGCTTTTTGAGTCTGTGAGTTTACAGTTTTATCAAATTTGGAAAAGTTTCAGCCATCATTTCATGTACGTGTGTGTATGTGTGTGTGTGTATTCTACTCTTTTCTCCCACCTTTTCCCCTGCTGCTGAGACTCCAATGACACATAAATTAAGCTGCTTGGTATTGTCCCGTAGGACAGTGAGGCTCTGTTAATTTTTTAAATTTTTATTTTTTAAATTTTATTTTCTCCGCTTTATTTTGAACAGTTTTCATTTTATGTCTTTCAGTTTACTTCTCCTCCCCATTTCCTGACCTTGAAGTGTTTAATTTGCTGGCGACCAGGTACAGTGAAATTTTCATGACGGATAATGTATTTTTCATTTCTGGAAGTCTCATTTTATTATTTTTTATATCCTTCAGTTATTTCCTCATTATCTTTTTTTTTTTTTCAATTAATTTTAGGGAGAGAGAAAGGAAGTGGAAGAGAGAGACAAATTTAAGAACTTTGCTTGAGATCTAAATCATAATTAGATTAAGAGAGAGTGGAAACTGATTTCTTGTTCTACTTACTTATGCATTCATTGGTTAATTCTTATATGTGCCCTGACCAGGGATTGAAACTGCAAATTTGGCATATCAGGACAATGCTCTAGCTAATCGAGTTAGCTTGCCAGGGCTATTTATGTGTTTTTTGTTTGTTTTTAATTTGAGCATATTTACAGTATTTATTATAGCTGTTTTAAAGTCTTTATCCATTAATCCCATTATCTCTGTCATTTCTTGGTCAGTTTATGTTGATCATATTTTTTCCAGGGTAAGGTTTATATTTTTCTTCTTCTTGACAAGTTTAGTAATTTTTGTTTGGATGCTAGACATTGTAAATTTCTCACTGTTGAATCTAGATTTTGTTCCACTACTTTAATAAATTCTATATTTCATTCTGACAGGCAGTTACATTACTTACAAATAAGTATAGTTCATTCAAGCCTTGCTTTAAGCCATTTTGGGTATGTAAATGTGGACATTCTCTAGCACCAGTTCATTTCCAATATAGAGGGCAGTGTTTTCTGGGGAACTCCAAAGACCCAGTGTATTAATCTGCTTGGGTTACCATAACAGAATATCACAGACCGGATGGCTTAAATAACATTTATTTGTCACAGTTCTAGAGCCTAGAAGTCCAAGATCAAGATGCTGACAGGGTTGGTTTCTGGTGAGGCCTCTCTTTGTGGATCATACATGGATATCTTCTCATTGTGTCCTCACATGCTCTTGTCTCTGTGCATGAGCCGATGTCTTTCTGTGTGCTTTCTGGTTTTTTCCTCTTCTTATACATGAGGACACCAGTCCTGTCAGATTATGGCCTGACCCTTATGGATTCATTTAGCCTTTATTATCTCCTGAAAAGCCCTGTCTTCACACACAGTCACAATGGCGATTAGGACTTCAACATGTGAATACTGTGGGACATAATTTAGTCCCTAACATTCAGTATATTTAATGAGGTATCTGCACTCTGGCTGGTGGGCATTGAATGAATAATACTCAGACTTGTATGATCTGTCAAAAAATTTTTGTCTTATGGGGTACTCAGTAATTTTTCTTTCTCTTAAGTTTGATTTTTCTTTTCTTTTTTTTTTTTTTTTTTTTTTGCGTAGTTCTGTAGAGTTTTACCTTTCACATGTTCATGTTATTCTTTATTGAAAGACTTTAGAAAAACCCTAAGCAGATTTCTGGAGCCCATTCTCTTTCATCCTCTGTCTCCTGAATTCTAGCTTTCTTGGTATCCTGCACACTAATCTATGTTTTCTCACCTCACTGAGACCGTTACTCTGTCTGTGTTCTTCCCCTGGGCTGCAGTGGGAAACTGCAGGCAGAAGCTAGTACAGTCGTAGGACTGATTTTGGTTCCTCAGCTTCGAGTCTGTTGTCTCAAGAGTTGTATCATATTTTTTTGAGTTTTCTATTTGTTTTTCTCAGGAGCTCATTTTTGGGTTAAAGCACAAATCCTTTTAATTTACATTTGTACAATTAAAAGTTTGTAACTACTTAATTTTTTAATATATGGATGATATTAATATTAAGATTTGCCTTCTGATATATCTATCTAGATCACACATTCTAGACATATAGAAGGCAAGTCTATATATATCTATTGAATACAAGGCAAGATGTATTGATCTTGTTATTCTAAATATATTAGCTTATACTGTAGTTCTAATCATAGCCCCCCAAACCTAAAAATTATATTCAATTAGAGTCTGACATGAAGTCCTTATCATGCAGCCCAGAATGGCTATGAATGCATCCCAACACAAAATCATAAATTTACTTAGAACATTATGAGATTTTTGTGTTTGTGTGATTACATGTCATGGTGTATTTAATGTGTGGCCCAAGACAACTCTTTTTCTTCCAGTGTGGTTCAGACACCCCAAAAAGGTGGACACACCTTAGACCAACCAGATGTGAAAATAATAAAGCTATTTGCTCAACAGTTGAATTTCACTGATTTTGAACATCTTACTGCAATGTCACTCAGCCTTTTCTGAAAATGAGAATTACACAGATGCACATATAGGGAGTGTATGGGAGTTTAAAAAGTTATACAGATGACAAAAATGCATATCAAATGTTGAGAATTACTATGGTAGAGCTCAAACTTGAATGTGTATCTGAATCAACTGGAAGCCTTGTTAAAACACAGATACCAAGGCTTAATCCCTGAAATTTTAATTCATTAGATTTGACCAGGGCATAAGATTGTGCATTTTCAACAATTTTTCAGATGACACAGCTGCTGCTAGTTCTGAAACCATACCTTGAGAATCATTGTTTTACAGCATATTTATTTATGCTGTTTGATGCTGTTTAACTCTGGAAAAAGCAATTTTTCAAACAAAACATGTTATTGATAATTTTATAATTTGAGATGATCATGTGGTACAAAGAAGTATGGAAACTGAAACAAATTAAAATGAAAACAGAACTAAACTCCTTGGTTTAGATCTTACTCAATCCTTTCTAGAAGGTCTTTTTGTCTCTGAATCTTAGATTCATCATCTGTAGAAAGGGAATTATAATATATGATTAGCTACCTTATAAAGTAACACAAATTAATTAATACTTAATAATAACACTAATTTTAGTTTACCTCTTTCCTCATACAGATTTCACTGAAAAAATTATACTGACAACAATGTATGGACTCCTTTGAACTAAACAGCTCTAAACAATTAAGGCAAAAGTCACTGGAAGACCCTTTATCAGAGGATCTGGAGCATATTAATCATTTTAATCTTCTTGGTCAATTCTGGAATAGTCCCTAAGAAGTACAATCATTTTTGAGTTCTGGGGAATAGGTCTGGTAGATAGAAAACCATCTTGGATCTTTTAACCCTTTCTTGGAATATACAAATTCTGGATTTACGCACTTTAGAATTAACCAGAATTTTGAGAATTTAATCATTTGAGACAGAATTATAAATATATCCATCATGGTGATTTCAGGCTGAACTAAAAACATTTATATCTATGTTTTTGGGCTTTGGCTTACTTTTGGCCATTTATGAGAAATGAACATGACCTCCCATGAGAGTTTGCTTGAATGCTTTTGCCAGTAAGATGCATCAGTCTTTGGAAGGTTGCTTCTCAAGACAGACTTGTTACACAATGTGCTTTAGTTGTGTAATGTATGTTACCACTTCTGTCATTAAGGGTATGGATCATGCTTAGCATGACATTTTGTGGGATCCTAGTTGTGTGGTATATTTAGAGGCATCTAACTGGATAAATAACCTCTGATGAGTTCAAAGCACACACATTAATGGTAGTATGGACATGTTTCTGAATAAACTACGAAAACACATCCAAATTCTGTGGTAATGCTTCCATCTGTCCTATGACATTCATTATTACAGAATATCATACAGTGGTGGTGTCACAAATATTATGTCTCTGGAGCATCATGTAACCTTGGGAGCAGAAATATCTGAAGAACCAAAGGAGAGTAAAGGCTATAATTAAAAATAAGCCCCAAGAAATAGTTTCCATGTGGTTGCGAGAAGCCCTTGAGCACAGCTGGAAAATTTCAGGCTGAAATATGTTGGAACAATAGTTTACAGAGGAAAGTAGCTGGGTTTGTGGTTATACTTGGAAGTAAAATTTCCTTGCTTGGTTATAATAGCAAACTAGCTATAATGTTTGAAAGAATATTCCCTAAAGAAAATTGTTACTCCCTGAATTACAAAGAGAAACGTAATAGAAAATAATTTCTTAAATGAGAATATGGGCCTATACTCACATTAAGAATGGTTTACTATGTACAAATAAAAATAAGTTTCAAGGTACAAAGAGTAATACAGGTTTACCTAATAATAAAAGGTTGGAGAATCCAAAATTCAAGAGAGATTAGGATTTAGTCTAAAATTGTAAAATAAGGTTACATTTTAAATTTTGTGGTACAAATCTCTCAGTATTTGAATAAATATGTCAATATATCAAAAATCAATTACATTTCCTCTCAGATTTACTTTTTCTGTATTTCCTTGTTACTGGCTTCATCTTTCTTCAAGTTTTCTACTCTTGCTGTTAGTTTCACTTTCTCTGTTCGTTTTCCATATTAAATCAATTGTTAATTTATTTCAATTCCTCTGCTAATAGGACATTCACATCCATGTCTACTTATCAAATTGTTTTAAGATGTTGGGATTATTGAAAATAGTCTTAAAAGAAATGGCAGGCAAGCAGAGAAGTACTGTGAAGTTGAAAAGCCTTCAGGTGTGCATAATCATTTGGAAATGGAAGGAGGGGGTGGTAGGGCGGTTAATTTGTGGTTGATGAGATTTTTAGAAACCAACGCATTGAAAAGCTAGAGTGAAACCTAGGAGTAAGGAACAGAAAAGCTAAAAACAGATGTGTGGCAGGCATATGTGGATAATCATGAATAACATTTTAGATGATAGGAGTGCATTTTGGAACAAGAATGTATACTGCTGCTGACAAGCAGTATTATCAAACTATAAAAAATGATGCTAAATATGGGTCTGTCTGGGGTGAAAATGCAATCTTCCTTGTAAGAAAGTAGCTTCAATCAGTGTTTCCTCAGTCTTCAAATATATTATTTGTAGATTGTTTCATTAGAATATAATGATGAAAATTTTGTTCAAAGTTTTCTTTTTTAAATAATGGTAATATTTTTGTTTTGAAAAGGAACTTAAAAGACCAATGTAATTTACAATTGTGCTAATGTGCATGTTGGCTTAGTGATTTGGATATCAACATAAGACAAATTTAAGAACTTTGCTTGAGATCTAAATCATAATGTAGGTTCAGTGGCTCATTCAATGGATGCTAGGATTTTTCCCTGCTGTATTAGTTTTCTATTGCTATATAACAAATTATCATAACTTAGCAGTTTAAAACCAAACCCATTTTTTACTCACATTTCTGTGGGTCAGAAGTCCAGGATGGAGTAGCTGGGTTTCTGCTCAATGTCTCACAAGTGAGACTGGAGGGTATTGCCTACTTTTGTTCTCATATGAAGCTCAGTGTCTCTCCATGGCTCTTGCTATTGGCAGAGGTCAGTTCCTTGCAGTTGTAACAGCCTTGTCCCCATTTCCTGGTTGGTCATCAGTGGGCGGCTATTCTTACTGCCTGAAGGCCGTCTTCATTCTTTGTTAAGTGGCTCCTTCCAATCTCACAGCAGCAAACCATTCTCACATTTCTGATCTCTCTGACTTCCTCTTCTGCCATTATCTGGGGAAAGCTCTCTGCTTTCATGGGCTCATGTGATTAGATCACGCCCACCTGGATAATCTCCCCATTTTACAACTGTGTCACAGCATAACATATCACAGAAGTGATACCTCATCATGTCACAGCCTTTGGGGGTTACGTGGAGAAATCTTTGGAGGGGGGTAGCATCTTAGCAATCTTTCCCACCATGTGTGTGTAATGTCAGCAATGGGACAGCGAATTTGTGGGTTGCAGCGCAGTACTGTATACAAAACAGACCGAATGGAATTGTTCTTCCTGTTGGGTGTGTAGTTACCCTCCTATCTCATTTAAGTTGGTTTAAATTAAAAAAAAAAAAAAAACGCATTGTAGTAGAAAAGCAAAATAAACTCTATTTCCAAGTCTAGAATGGCTGATTAAATGAAAGTTAATAATGCAAGAATTAATGATTTTTGAAGAATCACACAAAAATTAACTTAAGATGATATTTAACAGAATGGATACAGAAACATTTTTGGTAAATTTTCAGTCAGCAGAATCACCAATATTTTTATGCAACTATTTTTATAATGCCATTACACTGCAGACATGTTGGCCAAGGAACTGTAATGAGATAAAAACATTTACCATTCTTAAGTATTTTTGAAGAGAAACATGAGAATGAAACCTTGGATTGTCATGGTTTTCTGTGTTTAAGAGAAAAACAACAACAACAGTAAATTAGAAACTATTACTCTCTTAAGAAAACTTAGTGGGTCTTCTTTAAGATTTCCTTAGTAACAACACCCCAACCCCAGATACACATTGTGTTCTTATGGCTGTTACTAAAAAACTCTTGTAGCAAGAACTTTTTGCAAAAATATTGGGCAGAATATAGATAATTATACAAATTAAACCATTATAATTTAACAAAACTCCACATAAGATGCATTGAAATGCACACACATGATTCAATCCCATGAATATATCCTTTGAGAATGCTAATGAAAGTTTCATTCTGAAAGAAATTATGAAATTGAATTACTAAAAAACTGAGCAAATCAGTTTCTGAATTTAACCGTAAATAGAAATCTAATCTTTTTCCACTTAGTAATGGATGAATAATTAATTTGAAAATATTTAAATTATTGAGCTAAAATTGAGTGAATTTCCATTTCTGTTTTCTCGTAGGATACTTGATGTTAAGTGAAAAGAATGAAAGTTATTAAAAAGTTTGAGAGTTGGAAAATTAAGGATCACTAGAAGCTGTTTATTATAATGGGTGTTACACATAATTATAATGTACAGCAAAATAATTTTAATGAGATTCAATTTATTATTTTTAAGGAATATTGGATGAGTATCAGCAGTTTTTATTGTTTTTAATGGAATATTGATATATTTATTCCTATGAATCTTGCCTGATTATTTATTATCTAATAATTTTTTAAAAATATTAAAGCCAAAACCAAATTATATTTTAAATTGGTAATATTAATTATGCCATGAAGGACCAGAACCTTTATGCTTCCTTCTCCTTTTCATTCTTTTTTTTTTAAGCTTTTTATTTTTATGAGATCCCATTTGCTTATTCTTTCCTTTATGTCCCTTGCTTTAGGGGACATACCAGTAAAAATGTTGCTACATGAAATATCTGAGATTTTCCTGCCTATGTTCTCCTCTAGGACTTTAATGGTGTCACGGCTTATATTTAAATATTTTATTCACCTTGAATTTATTTTTGTGTATGGTGTAAGTTGGTACCCGAGTTTCATTTTTTGCACTTAGCTGTCCAGTTCTCCCAATACCACTTGTTGAAGAGGCCATTTTACTCCATTTTATGTTGCTGCCCGCTTTGTTGAATATTAATTGACCGTAGAGACTTGGGTTTATTTCTGCGCTCTCTGTTCTATTCCACTGGTCCATGTGCCTGCTTTCATGCCACTACCCGGCTGTTTTGATTACAGTAGCCTTGTAATACAGTTTGGTATCAGGTATTGTGATCTCTCCTACTTTGCTCTTCTTTCTCAAAATTGCTGCAGCTATTCAGGGTCATATATGGTTCCATATAAATTTTTGAAATGTTTGTTCTGTGTCTGTGAAATATGCCATTGATACTTTAATAGGTATTGCATTGAATTTGTAAATTGCTTTGGGTAGTATGGACATTCTGATGATGTTAATTCTTCCGACCCATAAACACGGTATATGCTTCCATTTGTGTGTGTTTTCCTTGATTTCTTTCTTCAGCGTTGTGTAGTTTTCTGCATACAGGTCTTTTACCTCCTTGGTTAGGTTTACTCCTAGGTATTTTAATTTTCTTTTTGCTATATCGAATGGGATTTTTTCTTGATTTCTGCTTCTGCGGTTTCATTGTTGGTATACAAAAATGCCTTTGATTTCTGGATATTGACTTTGTATCTGGCTGTTTGGCCAAATTCATTTATTAGGTGGAGCAGCTTTTTGGCCAAGTCAAAAATATAGGATTTTCTATGTACACTATCATGTTATCTGCAAACAATGATAGTTTTGTTTCCTCCTTTCCAATTTGGATGTCTTTTATTTCCTTTTCTTGTCTAATCACTGTAGCTAAGACTTCCAATACTATGTTGAATAGAAGTGGTGAAAGTGGACAACCTTGTCTTGTTCCTGATCTTAGTGGAAAAGATTTTAGTTTTTGCCTGTTGAGTATGATATTGGCTGTAGGTCTCTCATATGTGGCCTTTATTATGTTGAGGAATGCTCCCTCTATTCCCACTTTGCTGAGTGTTTTTTTAAAATATATTTTATTGATTATGATATTACAGTCATCCCATTTCTCCCCCATCATTCCCCTCCACCCTACACACCCCCTTACACCCATATTCCCCCCTTTAGTTCATGTCCATGTGTCATAAGTTCTTTAGCTTCTACATTGCCCACACTATTCTTGCCCTCCCCCTGTCTATTTTCTTCCCACTGTCTATGCCACCTATTCTCTGTACCTTTCCCCCTCTCTCCTCATCCCACTCCCCTGTTGCTAACCCTCCATGTGATCTCCATTTCTGTGTTTCTGTTCCTGTTCTATGGGTTTGCATAGTTTGCTTTTCTTTTAGGTGTGGTTGTTAATATCTGTGAGTTTGCTGTCTTTTTACTGTCCTATTTTTAATCTTCTTTTTCTTAGATAAATCCCTTTAACATTTCATATAATTAGGGCTTGGTGATGATGAACTCCTTTAACTTGACCTTATCAGAGAAGCACTTTATTTGCTGGATAGAGCAATCTCGGATGTAGATCCTTGCCTTTCAAGACTTCAAATACTTCTTTCCAGCCTCTTCTTGCCTGGAAGGTCTCTTTTGAGAAATCAGTGTCAGTCTGATGGAAACTCCTTTGTAGGTGACTGTCCCCTTATCCCTTGCTGCTTCTAGAAATCTCTCCTATATTTTAATCTTGGCTAATGTAATTATGATGTGCCTTGGTGTGTTCCTCCTTGGGTCCAACTTCTTTGGAACTCTCTGAGCTTCCTGGACTTCCTGGTACTCTACTTCCTTTGCCAGATTGGGGAATATCTCCTTTATTATCCGTTCTAATAAGTTTTCCACTTGTTGCTCTTCTTCCTCTTCTAGTACCCCTATAATTCAGATGTTGGGACGTTTAAAGATGTCCTGGAGGTTCCTAAGCCTCTCCTCATTTTTCTGAATTCTTGTTTCTTCATTCTTTTCCGTTTGGCTGTTTCTTTCTTCCTTCTGGTCAACTCCATTGATTTGAGTCCCAGTTTTCCTCCCATCTCTGTTGGTTCCCCATGCATTTTTCTTCATTTCACTTATTGTAGTCTTCATTTTTTCATCTAATTTGTGAGCAAAATCCACCAATTCTGTGAGCATCCTGATCACCAGTGCTTTGAACTGTGCATCTGATAGGTTGGCAATCTCTTCATCGCTTAGATAAATTGGCTCTGGAGCTTTGATTTGTTCTCCGGTTTGAGCCTTTTTTTAATTTTTTTTTTTTTTTTTTTTTTTTAGTCTAGGCACGGCTGTTCTGTAGTGAGGGGTGGAGCCTTAGGTGTTTCCCAGGGTGGGGCAGCCCAGTCACTGGGTTGTGACACTGTATGTGGGGGTGGGTTCCAAGAGGGAACAATGGTGCTTGCTCTGCTCTGTCTCAGATTCCAGTCTCTTCTGTCACTTCCCCTTCACCTGGATTATCTGAGTGCGAATGTGGGACCACCTGGTCAGCCAGCCACCTGCTCTGCCTCACTGGGTCTGCCTATTGCAACCCCATGCCTGGGGTCTGCTAGCCACTGCCTGCACACCTGGGATCTGCCAGCCGCTGCTGCCCTTGTGCACAGGTCCGCACCTCCACTTTTTCCCGCCGCAACTCCACCCCTCTTACTGGTCTGGATGAATGGTTGTTGGACTTCCATACAGTTCAATTTTCCATCAGTTCTTATTGTTTTCTTGTTTCTAAATCTTTATTGTCCTTAATTTTGGTTGTGAGAGGAGGCACAGTTTGTCCACCTATGCCTCCATCTTGGCTGGAAGTGACCTGCTGAGTGTTTTTATCCTAAATGGGTGTTGTACCTTAACAAATGCTTTTTCTGCATCTATTGATATGATCATGTGATTTTTGTCTTTGCTTTTGTTTATGTGATGTATTACATTTACTGACTTGTGAATATTGAACCAGCCTTGCATCCCTGGGATGAATCCCACTTGATCATGGTGTATGACCTTTTTAATGTATTGCTGTGTGTGATTTGCCAATATTTTGTTGAGGATTTTAGCATCTACGTTCATCAGCGATATTGGCCTGAAGTTTTCTTTCTTTGTTGTGTCTTTATCTGGTTTTGGGATTAGGATGATGCTGGCCTCATAAAAAGAGTTTGGGAGTCTTACATCATTTTGGATTTTTCGAATAGTCTGTGAAGGAGAGGAGTTAACTCTTTCCTAAATGCTTTGTAGAATTCTCCTGTGAAACCATCCAGTCCAGGGCTTTTGTGTGTTGGGAGTTTTTTGATTACTGCTTCAATTTCATCTGCTGTTATTGGTCTATTCAGGCTTTCTGCTTCTTCTTCATTGAGATTTGGAAGATTATATTTATCTAGAAACTTGTCCATTTCACCTAGGTTTTCAAATTTCTTGGCATACAGTTCTTCATAGTAATCTCTTACAATCCTTTGTATTTCTGTGGAGTCAATATAATCTCTCCTCTTTCATTTCTAATTGTGTTTATTTGTGTCTTCTCTCTTTTTTTCTTTATGAGACTGCTTAAAGGCTTGTCAGTTTTTCAAAGAACCAGATCCTGTATTCATTGATCCTTGGAATTGTGCTTTTAGTCTCTATGTCATTTAATTCTGCTCTGATCTTGGTTATTTCCTTCCTTCTACTTGCTCTGGGCTGTCTTTGTTGTTGTTCCTCAAGTTCTTGTAGGTGTAGGGTTAAGTAGTTTGTTTGAAATGTTTCTATCTTTTTTAGGTAGGCCTGTATCATTATAAACTTCCCTCTCAGGACTGCTTTCTCTGTGTCCCATAAGTTTTGGGTTGTTGTTAGTTCATTTTTGTTTGTTTCCAGAAACTTTTTGATTTCCTCCCTAATTTCATTCTTGACCCATTCATTGTTTAATAGCATGCTATTCAATCTTCATGATTTTGAGTATTTTGGGATTTTCCCCTTGGGGTTGGTTTCTAGTTTCAGTCCCTTGTGGTCAGAGAAAATGCTTGGTATGATTTCAATTTTCTTGAATTTGTTGAGGCTTGTTTTGTGTCTATCATGTGGTCTATCTTTGAAAATGTTCCATGTGCATTTGAAAAAATGTGTATTTAGTTTCTTTGTGATGAAGGGCTCTATATATATCAGTTAAGTCCATTTCATGTAGAGGGTTGTTCAATGCCACAATATCTTTGTTGATATTTTGTTTGGAAGATCTGTCCATTTTTGACAGTGGGGTGTTAACATCCCCTACTATAATTGTGTTGCTGTCGATATCTTTCTTGAAGTCCTCTAAGATTTTTTGTGTATTTAGGTGCTCCTATGTTGGGTGCATATATATTTACAATGTTTATGTCTTGGTGGATTCTACCCTTGAGTATTATGAAGTGACCTTCTGGTCTCTCTTTATGGCTCTTCTTTTGAAGTCTATTTTGTCTGATATGAGTATTGCTACCCTGGCTTTTTTTTTTTTTTCCTGTCCATTTGCTTGGAAAATTTGTTTCCAGCCCTTCACTTTGAGTCTGTGTAGGTCTTTTATCCTGAGGTAGGTCTCTTGTAGGCAACATATGTGTGGGTCATGCTTTCTTATCCATTCAGCTATTCCATGTCTTTTGATTGGAGTATTTAATCCATTTACGTTTAAGGTTATTATTGATAAGTACTTATTCATTGTCATTTTCGTACCTGTGTTTCTTTCTCTCTCTCTCTCTCTCTCTCTCTCTCTCTCTCTCTCTCTTTCTTCCTTTCCTTAAAGCAGTCCCTTTAGCATCTCTTGCAGAACTGGTTTGGTTTTGGTAGCGGTGTATTCTTTTAGACTTCTTTTGTCTGGAAAGCTCCTTATTTGGCCTTCTATCTTGATTGAAAGCCTTGCTGGGTAAAGTAGTCTTGGTTGCAGGCCTTTGGTTCTCATTACTTGGAATATTTCTTGCCTTTCTCTTCTGGCTTGGAGCATTTCCGTTGAGAAGTCAGCTGCTAACCTTATTGGGGCTCCTTTGTACGTTATTTCCTTTTTCTCCCTTGCTGCCTTTAAGATTCTCTCTTTGTCTTGGAATTTTGCCATTTTAATTATGATGTTTCTTGAAGTGGGCCTCTTTGGGTTCCTCTTGATTGGGACTCTCTGTGTTTCCTGGATTTGTGTGACTTTTTCTCTCATCAAATTAGGGAAGTTTTCCATCATTATTTTTCAAATAGGTTTTCTATCCTTTGCTTTTCTTCTTCTCCTTCTGGTATCCCTATTATATGGATATTATTATGTTTCATATTGTCTTGCATTTCTCTTAATCCCTCTTCATTCTTTCTGAGCCTTTTCCTTTTCTTGCTCTTTCTGGGTGTTTTTTCTACTTTGTCCTACAACTCACTGATCCGATCTTCTGCTTTATCAATTATGCTTTTGATTCCTTCTACTGTTTTCTTCAGTTTAGAAATTGTATTCTTCATTTCCTCTTGGCCCTCATTGATAGTTTCTATTTCCTTTTTATGTTGATATAGTTTGCAGTGAGTTCATCGTAGCTTCCCTGTAGTTTCTGGTAGCTCATTGAGAGCTCATGGAGCTTCCTGACAACCATTGCTTTGAACTCAGTATCTGATAGTTGAGTTGCCTCTGTTTCATTTAGCATTCTTTCTGGGACTTCTTCCTTTCCTTTCATTTGAGGATTGTTTCTTTGTCTTCCCATTGTTTGTAAGACTCTTCTTGTTAGCCTCAGCTTCTTAAATTGATCTGTTCTGGCTCCCTGGGTTTATGGTGTGAACTTCTGTGGTAGAATACCTGTGAGATTCAGTTGTGCAGTCTCCTTTGGTATCCTAGTGTTCACAGCTTCCACTGTATCAGCTGTTGGGGTGCCTCCTCTTTCCATCCAGCTCTGGTTTTTTCACAGTTCCAGGGTTTTTTTTTTGTTTGTTTGTTTTTGTTGTTGTTGTTGTTTTTGTCTCACTCGTGGGTATTTTAAAAGAGAAAAGAAAAAAGTGGAAAAAAAGAAGAAGGAAGAAGAGATAAAATTGGAAAGAAAGGAAGACAGAATAAATCAAGAAAGAAGTGAAGAGAAGCAAAAGGAATTGAGAGATAAAAAGATAAAAATAATAAAAAAATAATTTAAAAATATAATTTAAAAAAAAAACACAAACTCTTGCTGGTTTCAAACTTGCCAAGCTTGTTTTTATGGACTTGCTGGCCGCAAGGAGCCAATGGGTGATGGTATCGCTTTTCTCCCTGTTCAGCACTCAGTCACTTTTGGTCTACTTTCCACAGGACTTGCTGCTCATTCTCCCCAGAGCTAACCAGGTGCCTCTCCGCACAGAGCCTTGGGGCATGGGCTCTGGGTCTGCTGCAGAGCATGTGCTTTCCCCGAGTTTATGGGTGTGAGCTTGGGTCTCCCATGGATCAAGCACTCCCCAGGGTTTACAGGTGTAAGCTTTGGGTCTTCTCTCTCCTTTTATTCTTAAAGAGGTTACTTTTTGTTTTAATTTCTAAGGTGTATTGTTTTCTCCTACTGTATAGTATTATGAATATATTCTTATCCATGAGAAATTTTATTCAATGATCTCATTTTAAAAATGCTTATGTGAAAGAAATTTAATGATTTATCAGCATGCATAATTTGCTTGTAGTTTAGAATAAACCATAAGTACAGAAAAAAACTCATTAATCAGAATGTTATTAATTCAAAATGTGTAAACATTCAACTTGAACTAATTGGAATTAAGTTTTGTATGATCTATTAAGACATTTTATTATATGAAGCTGGCATTAAGGCAAGAGAAATATTTGGTCTTATATGAAGATAATATTTTTTTTAGTTTTTCACATACTACTTTATCCTTCAAAATATATCTTTTAAAATATATAAAATGTATATAAAATGCAGAACATCTCGTAGAAATATACTGCCTTTCTCTAAACAATCTTGACTTTTGTCATTCATTCATTCAATCATTAAAAACTTACTGAGCACTAACTATGTCCCTGGCACTGTGCAGAAGACAATAATAATGGAAATACCAAAGGGAAATAAATGTTGAGCAGCTGCTACATGCCAGACCATTTGCTAAGCTCTTAACATGCATTATTTCATTAAGTCTTTGCCACAACCCTATTAGGTAGATACTATTATTGTCCATATTTTGTGATAAGGGGACTGAAGCTTAAGACATTAAATAACTTGCCCAAAGTTACAGCTAGTTCTAAATACAGAATTATATCAGATAGTCTGACTCCAGAGGAAATATCTGTCACCATTATAATAAAAAATAGTGAAAGAAAAAAATATTACTCCTGTCCTCATTATACTTATATCCTACCTACTGGAGACAACATAAAAACCCATAAACAAGTAAATATATAATTACAATTAGTAATATTTTATGAAGAAAAACAATAATTTTCTGGCAGAAAGAATTAAGGGAAAACCTAGTTTAGGTATATGGGTGAATGGAGTTGTCTCTGAGGCCATAATTTTTAAGTTGAGACTTTAAGTACAGTAAGTGTGAGGGAGGCAGAGAAGAATTGCATTTTCTATCTGGAGAGATGAGTATCGAGACAGATTTTTTTATTGTTATCATTTTATCATTTTTCAAATTGTTGTTCAATTACAGTTGTTGCCATTACTCTCCCCTGCCCTACCCACCATCCATCTCCCACATTAAATTCTGTCCCACACCATTGTCTTTGTCCATGGGTCCTTTATGCATGTTCCTTGACTTGACCCTTCCCCTGCTTTCCATCATTATTCCCTCCCCCCTCCCCTCTGGTCATTGTCAGTTTGTTCTTTTTTTCCATGTCTCTGGTTCTATTTTGCTCACTTGTTTGTTTTTTGATTAGGTTCCACTTATAAGGGAGATCATATGGTATTTGTCGTTCACCGCCTGGCTTATTTCACTTAACATAATGCTTTCCAGTTCCATCCATGCTGTCATGAAGGGTAGTAGATCCTTCTTTTTTTCTCCTGTGTAGTATTCCATTGTGTAAATGTACCACAGTTTTTTGATCCACTCATTTACTGATGGGCTCTTAGACTGTTTCTAGCAACTGGTTATTGTAAATCATGCTGCTATGAACATCCAGGGGCATAAGCTGTTTTGCACTGGTGTTTTAGGGTTCTGAGCGTAACCCCAGCAATGAAATTGCTGGGTAAAAAGACAGTTCCATTTTTAGTTTTTTGAGGTCATTCCATACTGTTTTGCACAGTGGCTTCACCAATCTGCATTCCCACCAGCAGTGTACTAGGATTCCCTTTTCTCTACAACCTCATCAGCACTTGCTATTTGTTGATTTGGTTATGGTGGCCATTCTGACTGGTGTGAAGTGGTATCTCATTGTGGTTTTAATTTGCATCTCTCTGATTGCTAGTGATGCTGAGCAGCCTTTCTTATGTTTCTGGGCCCTCAGTATGTCCTCCTTGGAAGTGTCTATTTAGGTCCTTTTCCCATTTTTTTGTTGGATTGTTTATCTTCCTAGTGTGGAGTTGTGTGAGTTCTTTATATATTTTGGAGATCAAACCCTTGTCCAAGGTGTCATTGGCAAATATATTTTCCCATATGGTTGGTTTCCTTTTCATTTTGCTGATGTTTTCTTTAGCTGTGCAGAAGCTTTTTATTTTGAAGAGGTCTGCTTTGTTTATTCTTTCCTTTATGTCTCTTGTTCTAGGGGACATATCAGTGAAAATATTGCTGCATGGAATATCTGAAATTTTCCTGCCTATAGTTTCCTCTAGGATTTTTATGGGATCACGACTTATACTTAAGTCTTTTATCCATCTTGAGTTTATTTTTGTGTGTGATGCAAGTTGGTTGTTGAGTTTCATTTTTTTGCATGTAGCTGTCCAGATCTCCCAACACCATTTGTTGAAGAGGGTATTTTTACCCCATTTTATGCCCCTGCCCCCTTTGTTGAATATTAATTGACCATAGAGACATGGTTTTATTTCTGGGCTTTCTATCATGTTTTGTTGATCCATGCGTTTGTTCTTATGCCAGTACCAGACTGTTTTTATTACAGTGGCTTTGTAATATAGTTTGATGTCAGGTATGGTGATCTCTCCTACTTTGGTCTTCCTTCTCAAAATTGCTGTGGCTATTCAGGGTCATTTATGGATCTATATAAAGTTTTGAAATATTTGTTCTATATCTATGGAATATGTCATTGGTATTTTGATAGGGATTGCATTGAATCTACAGGTCGCCTTGGGTAGTATGGACATTTTGATGATGTTAATTCTTCCAATCCATGAACACAGTTATATGCTTCTATTTATTTATGTCTTCCTTAATTTGTTTTTTCAGCATTATGTAGTTTTCTGAGTACAGGTCTTTTACCTCCTTGGTTAGGTTTATCCCGAGGTACTTTATTTTTCTTGTTGCTATAACCAATGGGAGTTTTTTCCCTGATTTCTGTTTCTGATACCTCTTTGTTGGTGTACAAAAAATGCTTTCAATTTCTGAATATTGACTTTATATCCCACTATTTTGCCAAATTCATTTATTAGGTCGAGTAGTTTTTTGGTGGAGTCTATAGGGTTTTCTATGCATACTATCATATCATCAGCAAACAATGACATTTTTACTTCTTGCTTTCCAATTTGGATGCCTTTTATTTCTCTTTCTTGTCTGATTGTTGTGGCTAACTTCTAATACTATGTTGAATAGAAGTGGTAAAAGTGGACACCCTTATCTTGTTCCTAATCTTAGTATGATGTTGGATGTAAGTTTCTCATATATGGCCTTTATTATGTTGAGGTATGCTCCCTCTACTTCCGATTTGCTGAGTGTTTTTATCATAAATGGTTGCTGTAGTTTATCAAATACTTTTTCAGCATCTTTTGATATGATCATGTGATTTTTGCCTTTCCTTTTGTTTTTGTGATGTATTACATATATTGATTTGTGAGTATTGTGCCATCCTTGCATCTCAGGGATGAGTGCCACTTGATCATGGTGTATGACCTTTTTAATGTATTGCTGTGTGTGATTTGCCAATATTTTGTTGAGGATTTTAGCATCTATGTTCATCAGTGATATGGTCCTGTAGTTTTCATTTTTTGTGCATGTCTTTATCTGGTTTTGTGTTTAGAATGAGCTTAGTCTCATAAAAAGAGTTTAGGAGTTGAGACAGATCTGAAGGCAGAAAAAGTGTGGCTGAGGAACTGAAAATGGAGGACAGCAAAGAGGAGAATAGCATAAAATTTGGTGAGGGAGGACTTTGTAAAATTTTAAGTTTCATTTTAAGTTCATTGGAAAATAATCCAAGGATTTACAATCTTTAAATCATTGTTCATGTTTTTATTTGAATCACAGATTAGAAAGGGAAAAAGGGTGTGGGTGAAGACCAATTAGGGTATTACTGCAAGGGATCAGGTACAACAGAGTTTTGGTTTTGACTAAGTAATAGTAGAAATAAAGATAAGTGAATGAATTTCATTACTAATTAAACATAACAATTGATATGGTGTTGGGGAAAATGTGGAGATGATGACGAAGAGGAACATGGGTTACAAAAAGGGAAGGACCAAAGAAGAAATAACCAGAGAGACAGGAGGAAAACCGGAGAGTATGTTGTCAAAATGTGTAGGGGAGAGAGGATTTATTGAAAGTGTTCAATTGTGTCAAAACCCTTTAGAAATCAAGAAAAAGGATACTGAAAATGTTGCATTATATTTGCTATCATGGAGATCATTAATGGCTTTTGCAAAAAGACTTTAAGCAAAGTAATGGGAGCTAATGCCAGATGAAAAGCAGTTAAGGAGTAAGTGGACACAACCTGGGTAAATAATTATTTTGAGAAAGTTCATGGTCAAGGGCAATAGCTAGAAAGAGTTATAAAGCCAATGACTTACTGATTTAAGAGATAGATTAAAGGACACAAATTATTTGCTAATTGTCCCACTGAGAAGTGGTGTCTAATTTTCCTACCCTTGGTTTCAAGATTGCTTTAGTGATTTACTACTAATAAAATGGTGTAAAAGTGATATTCTGGGGCTTCTAAGGATAAGTCATTAAAAACTTTGCAACTTCTGGGTGAGATTCTTGGAATACTTGCTTTTGGACCCCTGAACTGTTATATGAAACATCCAAGAACTGAGAAGGCCATGCTATAAGGAAACCCAAGCTAGCCACATGGAGAGGCTACATGAATCAAGAGATAGCGGGATGGTCTGCTGATCCCTCCATCCCAGTGCAGGGGACAGCCCTGGAGTGGCAAAGCCCTACTGAACATTGCAGCTTCGGCAGATGTTTTGAGAAGTATCGAAAAACTCAACTGACAGCCAGAAATGAGGCTCCCTAATTATGGCTTTAGTTGAAATGTCTCAACTGGGGCCCAACTAAGACCCCAGTTGTTATAAAGCAGAGAGAAACTGCTAACCCTGGGTTCAGCCTGAATCCTTATCCTCGATATAATGAGCAATATAGCTATTGTTTTGTGTCACTAAGTGTTGGGGAGGTTTTTCCACAATAATGGATAACTGCAACAACTTTACACATAGTAGTGTTGAATAAATATTAATTGAATTTTACATTTCACAAAAAATTATTTAGAATTTTATAGAAACACATGCTTAAAACTACACATAATTATGTGTAATTTTACACATATTTACACATATATTAAGAAAATTTAAAAAAAATTTTAATATAATATATAAATCAGTGTTTCAATCATTTAATTGAGTATTTTTTCTACTAGTCAAAATTAGTGAAAGCTTTTATATCCATAAATTATTTACACTCACATTATTTAAGCTTTATGTATATTTTAAGGAATTTTTTATCCCTCAATTTTGAAAAAACCTTCTGGATTGGCTTGATATATACTTACATTGTCCCAGGCATTATTCTAAGGGCTTTATGTGTATCTAATCGTTTAATCCAGGAATGACCATGTCAAGTCGGTATGATTTTTTTCTGCATTATACAGAAGAGCAAAGTGAAACACAAAGAAGTTCAAATATATTGTTAAGGTTGGACAGCTAACACCTGATGAAACAGGAATTTGAATCCAGACAGTCACATAACCTGTGTTTTTAACCACTCAGCTATATGACAAAGGCTGTCTGGTTATCTTAAAGCAGACAGTACTGCCCCATACTCCCAACACATATGTGTTTGTATCCTTTCAATATCTGGTTGAGAATGGCTATGTTGGAGTTCTTGACTCTTAGGAGGAAAGTGAAGGAAAATTTTAGAACTGGGAGCACTTCTCAGACAGGGCATATAAATGAAAGCCTAAGGGAAGGAAGTGGTTCCTTGAAAGGATGAACCAAAGAAGGTTTCGCTTTCATCTCTGAGTCTAGGTCTGACCCTCTTCTCCTTTTATGGTAAATGGATTGATGTGCTGATTCTGAAACAGTTCTAGGATGCATTTACAACTTCATATGTGCTCCAATGTAAAATCTCTGAGGCCAGTTTTACTTAGAGCTTCCTATACATTTTAGTTATGCATTATGTGAGGTCTGAATACTAAGTAACCCATTCAAATATAACTTAATTGCTAAGCTTTGTAGTGTTGCATATACTCAACTCAATATTCATAGCCAAATTTATGCATAAATACACCCCCCAAATGTAGGTATAACCACTGAAATGTAAGTGCTATCTTGTTTTTCAGGAAGGTCGTGGCAACTTTTGAATGATCCACATCAACCTTTATGTAAATGACACTGGACTGCTACTAATACTTTGTTATGTTTTAACCAGAAATATGACTCTCAGTGGAGAATTTTTGTAACTGTCTCTAAGGGGTTATTCCCATCAGGTGAAACATTATGTGTTGTAGGTGATTTTGGTTAAATTGGCAGGAGATAATTCTTAGGCAGGGAAAGCAACTTAAAATTTTTTTATGTAAGGTTGACTTTATCGCTTTGAAAGTGATAGTATATGAAATTAAAATATCTTTTAAAGAATGAAATTATATATAGAATACAATGTCTGTTTTGTTACCCTCAGTATTTAGCTGGAAGAGGGGAGGGAAGGGAGTTAGACATTGAGCTTAATAAACTGGGAAGCAGAGCCTGTTTGCTTTACCAGGAAGCTACAGCTTTTCACACTCCAGGGGATTACAGCATTGTGCTCTGCCAAAGGGATTCACACTCCTCCCTCTCCCCTGCTTCAGTACCAGATTGTTGAGGGGTGCATGGGAAGGTATTGGACCAAAGAGGCCTGTCAGTCTAACTAAGTGGCATGAACCCATCCAAAGCTTGTGAAAGTTTGATTAGTTGATTGGTTCTTTTAAGAAGGCACCTGGTCCATCCCAAATCCTAGCTAATATAATGCCAAGGGAACAAAGAACTCTCTCTTGCCCACCTGGTAACTCCCTTGCATGGTGCACCTGTTCTTTCCTGGGCCATGTGCCCCTAGCAGCTGCTTGGCCCGTGGCTGTGCAGGCTCCACATGCAGGCTGCAGGAGGAGCCTGAAATGGACTGCACTAAGCTAGGTGGATGCTGGACTGGAGTGTACTTTAATATGAAACAAAAACTCTGGACACTGTCTTTTGTTTTGGCCTTGCTGAGGACAAGGTTGGACTTTTCCATGGTGTGACAGAAGGAGATGGTATATCGAAAACCCAGGGGGCAGATCTATTTCTACCCAAATAAACTACACTACCCTACAATCTCTAATGCATGGGTCCTTGGAATTCCTTGTGACCTGTGGAAGAGCCTAATTTCCACAGACAACATTTCCATGCATTTATTTCTTTTTAAAGGCAAGAACATTACTCACTAAATAATGTTTTCAATTAATGTTTCAAATTAAGGGATATAATTTTTAAAATAATACTTTTTGTAAACAACACCCTCACCATTTTGTAGGAAAAGGGGTTCTACAGAAAGTAACTTCACAAGGTGATTTGATCATATGTTCCTAGCTGAGCAGTTCATGGTGGACAGTCAAGACCTAGACATATAACTTCTTTAATAATCTTTGCCTTAAGTAAGCTCTGTCCATTTGATGAGGGACTCAAGAGTTGGAAAATTTTAGTTTAGGTAGTAGCTAATAAACTTAGTAATCAATGCATGTCAAGAGCTGCTGCTCCAGGAGCTGAAGGTATTACCCACGTTGGCTCCAGGAGAGGATAAGCAGTTTCACTTTTGTGCCTCAGGAGGACTGCGTGCAATCACGATGGTATCTAAGCCATTGCACTCCAGGGTGAGACATCCACTGCCCAGGACTCTGCTGCAGGTTTTATCTGATTAACTTTCCCCCTGAATTCCAAACCCCTTACCTACACTTTTCCTTATAAAAAGGGCTAGTTAAAAATGGGATTTGAGACAGTCTGGTAGGATTCTTCTCAGGTTGCTAGCCATTTGAATAACGTATGCATAAAGATTCAATCCCTGTCTCTGCTTACTGGTTCTGGTAGTGACAGGCAGCGCGAACACCGGCTTTTCCAGCTTCATATTGTTCTGGTGCTTTAGTTTAACACACCTTTAAAATAACCACCCTCAAAAGGGTACATAATCTGGTTAACTATCCTATAATCCAATCCCTGCCTTGTTTCTCTCACCCTCATGTAATTTTCCTTGTTCCTTCCTTAATTTCAAATGCATAAAAGTAAGTGCAAGACTGTTATATTGTGAAGCTTTGAGATCTTGCTTCCTAGCAATTGTCATCAATTTTGGTTTAAATAAACTCTTATAACTTCTCTACAGGTTTGGATGTTCTTATGTTGATACCATCAATTATGCCTTTGGTGTAACTCTTTTTGAATGGGGATAGAAGGTATGGTTATAAATGTGCAAGGTGCTTAATGTGATTTTATCATATTGTCTAGGAGAAAAAATTTCCTTTACTCTTCAAAGATTTTTGACTGGTCTAATAATCAAATTGACATAAGACAGACTTAGGAGGAGAAAATCAAATTGAAGTTTAATAACTGGCATACTTCCTGTACCCATGAAGACACCCAGAAAAGCTGAGTAACTTGCTAAAATGGTGTAAGCCATTACCTTAAATACCACATTCAGCTGAAGACAAAAGTAGATATGGGGGGGGGGGTCAGTTTCTGTAGGTTTCCAGAAAAAGCATAGTAAACGAGGGTAAGATTTTTACTTTCTCTTTTCATAGGGAAGACAAGGAAGGTGTAGTGAGAGGGACACCCTTACAAATGGAGATTTCCCTTACAAATGTAAATGTCCTTTTAAATGGGAAACTTCTGTTTGATTTGCTGAACTTCTACTACATCTGCTGTTTCTTAAAACTGACCACTCTAAAATAATCAGTATTGTCACTGAACAAACAGGCCCATTCACATGGCACCTTGGTGCATGACCCAACAGTCGGTGTTGAGAGAAACAGGTTTTTATTTACAAGATTCCAACCTTGGAGGGGCTGAGAGTCCTTGTGCTCAGAATCCTGTTCTTCCCGAGACCCAGAACTTCCCTTGCTCCCTAAAAGGCTAAGCCAAAGCCAAGCCCAGTAGTTCCCCATATCATTATCTGAAGGCCCCTACACAAACAGTTCTCCAGTCCCTCTGGAAAGTACACTCCTGGGCCTCAAAGTTGCCATCTTCTTGCTACAACGCTCACCTTCAGGATCTGGGGTATGTTGTCCCCAGCCTCCATGTAATAGTCCAGGAAAACACATGCTGTGTCACACTGGATCATGGTGACATCTGGAAAAGCGCAAGTCCCAACAGAGCAGCCTCTCCTTATGTCCCAAATCTGGAGACCAGAAAGGTCTCTCTCGTCCTATCTCACTACTGGCAGCATGGCTGAATCTCTCTCACATGGCTGCCCTTTTTACTACAGACCAGCACAGCTACTACCTACTCTCTCAGTCCTCGTGATGGACCAGCCCCCTCTCTCTGCCCACCCTTAGTTTAAATCCTTACCCAGAGGTCCTACATGACCTCCTATAGGACTCCTCCCACAATGAGCTACATTTACTAGTTTCCCATATTGGTTACATTCTCTTGGCTGCCACCTTTAGTCTGTGCAAGAGTGACTCAGTGGTGCAGGTGGAACCACCTCCCTTCCTCTTGCATTGGTGCTGTACTAACCCCTGGCTTTGTCACCATACATTCTGAAAGTCACATGCACAATTTTGCCCTCGGGCAGTAGCACAGCTATTAGCTAACCATCAGCTTGCCATAGATATGAGAAGTATTTTAAGCCTATCATTCACTTCCCCTATCCCCAACCCCCAACCCCCAACCATGGGCTGTGGGGAATTTTGAGGGGGTCCTTGCTCTGTACCCCATTACACTATCTCCAAAGAGGCTTTTTTTTGGATGGTAAACACTCTGCTTCCCCTCCATATGGAAGAGGAAGCATGGCCAGGAAAAGGAAGTTGTGGTCACCCAAGACAGGTGTGTAGGTGACATGTAACAGAGCAGGGGAGATCAACAAGTAATACACGAAAAAGCTAGGTGCTATAGAGGGCTAGGGTGATCATGATTAAGTAATGAAATAGTTCAGAAGGATTCTGTGAATGAGGATTAGAGAAATTTTTATTGATAGGTTGCTTAAGGTTTCCTCCAATTCTCTTTTCATATCAAGTAGTTGCTGGTGAAGGTGGGGTTCTTTCATGGGATTTTAAGCAAAACATTTCATGGAGCCATGCGCAGGAGACTGTGGTATGGAAAGATTTATTTGGGTGGAAATAGAAGGCTTCCCCTGTGTCCCATCTCTATCCGTCTTGACATGGAAAAACTCCAAACACGTCTTCATCAAGGCTGAAACAAAGGCCAGTGTCCTTCATTGTTCTGGCATTAGCTGTTTTGGTGCCCCATCTCGGTCGCTTAGCATCGTTCCCTGCCAGCAGCTGCTGTTCCCAGGCTCCTGCCTGAATCCTGCATTTGGAGTTTGTGTGGTTGCTAGACCCATATGGATAATGTGGGAAGAATGTGTGAAGGGGATATGTGTGTGTGTGTGTGTGTGTGCGCGCGCGTGAGAGAGAGAGAGAGAGAGAGAGAGAGAGAGAGAGAGACCAACCTTCATTAACTGGGTTGTATTATCTTGGGCTTGGAAGGGACTGGTCATTTCGCAGAATAATCAATCAAATTCCTAAACTTTCATGGGCTTCTGATGGGTTCACCTCCCAAACAATTCCTTGTTCTTCCAGGATAGATCGACAGGCCTTTACGGTTGCCTTTTTGGCTCCTATTGCTTATGCCTCATTGAAACACTTCCCCCTGTGCCATTTTGACTTGTACTGCACATGTGCTAACTTCCCCACCTAGTCTGAGTGAACGGGCAAGAGAGATTGAAAAGCCAGTTCTTTGTGGGGCAAGGTTGACATCTCCTGCAGTGAAGCTGTAACTTCCTGGTGAAACAAGCAGGCTTGTGTTCCCCACTTTATGATTGCCTGAGTTCCTTTGCTTTCTTCCTTTATTAATATCTAGCTGCCTACACCAGCAATGCAAAAATTAACATTTTCCCTTTCTATAAGAAGACTTCAGTTTCTAGACAATAGTAATTTTTACCTCATGAAAAAGTTACGTACACTTCTAACTCAGCTACTTAAATGTTATAAGATTCTGCTATCATTTCAGATGCTTTTGCTATATTATTTCGTTTCAGAGCCATTTTCTTATTTTTTTTTTTAGGAGAAAATGGTCTCTGGGTTTCTGTCATTCGTATTCTGACCGTGGGGATCAGAAGGCACAGATAGCACACACTGTTAGTTGTCTGCCCGATTTCCTTCTCAGGCGCCTTCCTGCGTATGAGGTTATGTTTTCTCAGTAGAGGGTGCTGGAGAGACACTGCGGGAAGAAGAGGCTTCCTGCAATTTGCAACCTAAGCTGTGGATGTGGGGACATTGGGTGGAATTTTTCTCCTGATTAGATCCAGACTGCCACAGGGAGTTTCTGGGACACGGTGTCTTCACTCATGAAAAGCAATGAGAGAATCTGTGCTACATTTTTCTTTTTTTTTAAGATTTTATTTTTATTTATTTTTAGGGAGAGAGGAAGCAGGTGGAGAAGGAGGGAGAGAGAAACATCGATTGCCAGCCCCCAACCAGGGTCCTGCCCACAACTCAGGCACCCACCCTGACGGGAATCAAACTGTTGACCTTTTGGTTTGCAGGACAATGCTCAACCGACTGACCCACAACAGGCAGGGCTCTAGGCTGCATTTCCTGCCTCTGAATGTGAATATATGTAACCCCTGGAACTTCAACAGTCATTTTTGGCCAATGAGAAGAGAACAAATGGAAAGAACCTGGATTTTTTGATAACATCATCATGCTATTGGTATAGTCCTGTCTACAGACTTCTTATATGAGATGGGGTAAAAAAAGTCCTTATATTTAAGCTACCTTTGGATGAGATTTCAATTGCTTGTAGCACAGAGCTATACACAAAGATGTATAATATTCCCTTGCTTTGAGTCACCATTATATCATTATTTTTAAGTTTGGTTTTTTTGAGCAGTCACATCGTCTCTTGGCAGTCCTGGTGGTAACATTGACTGCTGCTCTTTTGAGTCATTACAGTGTATTACCCATCTTGCTTAACAAATTCCCTGTTACAACCCATATGATCTGCAGTTTCCTTTCACTGCTACACAGAGTCAAGCCCCTCATGTCAGAAAATTGTATAGGTATTTGTTTTTTTGTATTTTACTTTCCCTTCTGATTACATTGAATTTCTGTCAGCTTTTGTGGCAAAAATGTCATTGACATGAAGACCATGTGTGTTAATTTTTTGTTGGGACTAAAATACCTCTTAATTTTCAGTCCTTCCTGAAAAGCCTAGAATGGTCTTTTTTCCTGGAAATTAGACACTTTAGCAGATTTCCAGCTTCTCTACTTGCATGCAGCTGGTTTAATGCTTTGATGTAAATCTGTATTTAGAATTAATAGTGTACACATACAGAGAAAAAGGAAATACAGCTTTCTAAAGTCTATTGTCTTGCACTGCCTGTGTCCTATAGTAAGTACTTACAGATTTCATTCTTGATTAAAAGGAAATCTTTACAGAGTGGTGTGGGCTGCAGGGATGAAATTGGCCACATGGCTTTTGCAAGTGGACTTTTCTCATCACCCTGTCTTTGCATGGCCACTTTGCTCTTTATTTCCCATGAGTGGTTAGTAGAGTTTCCTTTGCTTACTGTGACTTGAAAAAAATTATTTATTGATTTTGGAGAGAGAGGAAGAGAGAGAGAGAGAGACATCAATTTGTTGTTTCACTTATTTAAGTATTCACTGGTTAATTCTTATATGTGCCATAACCAAGGATCAAACCCACAACCTTAATGTACAGGATGATGCTCTAACCAACCGAGCTACCTGGCCAGGACCTTACAGACTTACTGTGACTTTTCTGAGGTTTCCTCCAGAAATATGTCCAGCACGTTAGGCATCTACAGCCTTGCTCAGTTGGAGCCAGTGATTATAACTCTTGTGGAAGAACAAAGATCTTAAAATAATTCATGCATCTCACCCCACCCAGTCCACCTTCTCAACAGTTTTCCCTTATATAAGGTAAAGCATCTGATTATTGCTGTTGTCTCTTAATGCTGAAGAGCTTGTCCATGAACAGGGTCTTCTTTTGTTTTTTCCTTTCTTTTTCAGAAAGTGGCTTGCTCTGCACTCTTTTAAAGCTCTGCTTCTATTTTCGTCCTTGAGGGACCCAACATCTCTGAATCCCTTGCCAGACAGACCTGGTAGCCTCCATAAATACACATAATTCCAACTTGTAAGCATATTCTAGTGAATGATGACACATGTGCTTTCTCAAGGAGCTATGTAGGCAATCTGGGTAATTCTAAATTTTATTCCTGCCTTACAGGAAAGGAAGGTTTAGACTCCTACTGAGGAAAATTAAGTGTATAGAACTGGTTTCAAAAGGAAAAGAATTCAGCACTTAGAAATTTTAAGGGACATGAGAAGAGTAGGAGGAAAAAACAGGACTGTATTGCCCACCTTCAACACCCCACCTCTGCAATGCTTACGGACACATGTTAGTCTGAGAAAATGAAGGTAAGACCCTGGATATCTAGTACAGTAAGAGAGGGCGGAGCTCCAGAAACTAGGAGCCCTCAACAAGCCTCTCCCAGGTGAATAGTATCCTCTACATTTCTACTCTCATCCCTGCAGTGCAGAATTGTTATAACCGATGACCTTTAAATCAGATAATATCTTCATATTTGATATTTAAAAATCAGAAAAATAAATGTCAGTGAACATGCCTCTTTGACAGTCATAGAAACCACCGAAGATGAAGCATGAAACTCAAGAGCTGAGTTTGAGAAGCTATTCATTGAATAATGGGAAGCAAAGAACCTGAAAATGAAAAATCAAGAGCATAGCTTCCTTTTGTGAATTTATTAAAAGGCCTATCTACATTCTTACAGAGTCCTTGCCTTTGTTATCTTTGTTGCTTTTTTCTTCGGAAGGAAATGAAGAACTCCTGAAGTAATAATGTAGATATTGCTCTCTGTGGCCTTGTTCTGCTTCCATCCAGGAAGCGTCCTGCCTCCGACTAACCTCCTCATTCACATCTAGAACAGAATGGTGATGAACTAAATGAGGACAGCTGCTATTGCCTTGTATCAGGGCACTTCAAAAGTGACCTTGACGTCTCGCACCTGAGCCTGGCCAATCCTGAAACTCCTTTAAAGAGAGAGACCTGTCATCTGAAACCATTATGGTCAGGAGGACAAGAGGCTTCCTTTTTTACTAGGGACAACATAATTTTATTCTAATTGTGTCTAAGATCCTTAATAAAGTTTTAATTAATGCTTGATTTATTAATTGTTATTATGTCTTAAAATTTTGCATAGCATTCCCATACTATTTTTTAATAATCTAAGAAAATATTTATTTTTAAGTGTCAAATCAAGTTCCAAAATGAGAATTGCATGTTATATCAGCTTACATCATTTGTGTCCACCTATTCGCATTTATACCAGCTTCATCAATTATTAGCTTTACTGTCTTCTCTATCTGCCTCTTCTTCCCCCACCCTGTGCTTCCCCACTCTTTTATCCTCCTCCCCGCCTCTGGCCACTAAAATCTTAAGGATGTTACTGCTTTGGAATTAAGATTGTATCTGGATTATAGTTTCTTCTTTCTTCTTGCTTGTATTTTGTAATTTTTACGCACTAATTGTATGTAACTTGGCCAGCTCCGTGACATCCCCATGACTTTCTGTAGTAACTGAGAAGCCTCAGATATATTCTGAACCATAATTACAATAAAAATGACCATTCTGCCGGAATTATTAGTGGTTTCATGCAGTTTGATGGGTTCTCAGTTGATATAATTTCTGAGACCTAGAAAAACCTTTGCATTTACTCATGCAAATCCTTTATCTTAAGGAGAATAAACTGAAACCCAGAGAAGCTGACACTCAATCAAGGCAACATAAGAAGTCACAGAGTTAGTGGCGAATCCCAGATTCTCACTGTGCAATGACCTTTATGACCACAATATGAACTAGTTTGAAATTCACTGTTTCACTTCAGTGGCTATTGGAAACATAAATACCTAATATGTACATGTTCAATGATGACAACAGGAATATCATCTTCAAATCAAAATATTTAAAATGGAAGAAAAAGTCATAAGTCCAATACATAAGACAAATTTATATATGCTGTGCTCAAAAAAGCTTCAAATTGTGAGTTTAATGTTATTTTATTTTGAAAAGGGAACTCATCAAAATATTCATATAAAAAGAATTTTCCTGTGCTAACATAGATCATATTTTGTTACATTTTACATCAAAATTTATTATAACAATCAAATATGAGCTTAAATATTCTTATGCTTATTATATGGGTGTGTGGGTAAAAATAATTGTTTCCATGGTTGAAATACAGTAGTAACTTCATTTGCCTGAGCTACCTCTTTTCTCTTTCCAAAGAGAAACTCTGTGTATCTTACCTATCTCCTTCCACTCAAAACACACAGATTGAGAGTGTAGACAAGACCATTCTTTGTAGAACTGCACCAGAGGAATTTGCAGAGACCTCCACTGAGCTCCTGGTTCCCGGACTCCCCGTTATTTGATCTGGTTCAGTCTGGCGTGCTGTTTGTGTTCATGCAGTGTAATAAGACATCTGCTGTCCACCAAAACCGTCATGATCTGTGGCACTTCCCAGCTGACTGCCAACCTATTTATATTAATTGAATGCAGTGTATTCGGCATACATTGCTGATTACCCTCATTTATTTCAGTTCCTAAAGACCTGGGATTTCTCTATGTGCCCTTACAACATTGTTCTACTCATTTGGCTCCAATTAGCTTCAGCTAACGAAAATACATTACAACAAACCTCTGGTTAGCTATTGCTGTTTCTAATGACATAATTTGTGAGTTTTTAGTCCTTGAAAGTAAAGACATTGGGAATTAAGTTATAATATCTTCTGTGGGGCTGAGAAATATTAATTGCAGGCATCTGGGCTCACTTCCTTAAAGAAGATTTGTGATTTCTATTTAACTAATAAATGTTGGCATAATTGAAGAGCTATAAGCTCCATATGTTGGATTTTCTGAGGAACTTCTGATTATATTCTTGTTCACTTAAGTAAGAAAATGCTTTGGCATTAACACTATATTGTGATTTACTTGCACTTAATATTTTATAATTATATTAAATGGTTAAAACACTCATTTTAAAGAGTTTCTTTATGGATGTACTAAAGTATGCAAATTTATTCCAGAACTATAAAAAGTTATTTATTTGTTTAGTGAGCAATATATTTTTAATTCAAATTTTTCTTTTCAATGAACTGATTCTTTCATTCTAGTGTTTTATTTCTAGAATCTGGGATTGGAATCTAATAGCTTTTTTTAAAAAAAGATAAGAGTTTTTGAGGTGAAAATTTTTGAATAATGATGATTACATCAGAGGATCTTTTTAGATGTAATCTAGACATTTGAAAAAAATTAAGAGTGAATCATTAAAGATTCTATAGCAATTACACTAGCTTACTCCTTATTAATAAGATGGTTATAACCAAGCAGTTCAGCAGTTTTCCTATTTTCTTTTAGTCTAGGTATTTGCATATTTTACAACTGTCCTTCATGGTATAAAATCTAGATTTGATCTGTTTTGAAATATAATCAATTACCATAAACTAGTCTGAGGAAATTTTATTGCTAAATTATAACCCCAAGCAAAAAGTCTTTCTACTTACAACTTCTTTGGAAGTTTTGGTTTTTAAATGTTGTTCTCATTGCATTTTATGTTTTTTCCCATTCTATCTCAAACATGAAAAGACAAGGCCAATCGTAGTCAAATACCATAAAAGCTGTGCTCCCATGGTTTTTATGTAAAGTTAATAAAATAAATAAGAGGCAGCTGTGCATTTCAGGAAATCACTCCATTGAGGGGTTTGGGGAATACTATAACCGCAAGTGTGAAGCTGGAGTCACCAGAAACCCTCAATGGAATTACAGCTCAATAAATCAAAATTTGCTCTTTTTTACCTTTACAACATAACTGCATTCTATGCAATGCCTATGTGTTACAACAGTCCCACTGCTATCTTTTTCATTATCATGGAACTTCTTGCTTCCTGTTCCAGCAGGTTGGGATTTTTTTTGGCGGGGGGCTGTTTGCTGTATGCTTGGATTTGTTGGGTCTCAAACCTTTTGGGTTTGGCATGGTAATAAATTCCTCTCACTTGCCACCACCAAATAAGAAAGAAAGAGTGAATATGGAGGACTGTGAGGCACTTTGATATTATTTCATGGAGGTATGTAATAAATACATCCATGCCAGATCGTAATATCATACATATTAATAGTTCCATGGACTGGCAGGTAGGTGGACCACCTAGGAGTCCTTGTAAGCTACTGAGCATTGTAGTTGACTGATAGGCTGTGAGTTAGAGTTTTTGACAATCACTGTAATACAGTTGTCATTCTTCTCTTTAACTTATGTATTCCTTAGTGACAAACCCAGTAAATTACGTTTTCCCAGGAGTTCTTATTCTAATATGTCTTCCCTGCTCCCATTTTAAGTAAGAACAAAATCTTAGCTCAGCAAACACTGCATAGATTCTTCTAGCTAAGCAGACCAAATGCCAAATAATAATAATAATAATAATATTTAATCTAGAGCCTAGGTTCAAATCCTGGTTTTCACCATTTGTTAACTCTATAACCATGGACAAATTACAGTACTTAGTCACTATAGGTTTCAGCTTTCCCCTAAAATAGGAATAAAAATAGTACCTTCTGCTAGAATTGCAGTGAGGTTTATTGGTAAGCTTCTGCTGTGTAACAAACTACTTACAACATGGTGGCTTAACATAATAAACACTTATTATGCCTGTCTCTGTGGATTGGCCTGGAGGTTCTTCTGATCTGGAAAGGCCTGGCTGGAGAGGAATAGTTTCAGATGGTTTTATTTGCCTGTCAGAGGTTGGAAGACTAGCTGATCTAAGGAGGCTTTCACCTCATGTGTGCCAGATGGCTGGATATCTTCTGTCAGATGGGCAGTGTGTCTCTCACCATCAAACAGGCTAGCCCAGGCTTCTTCACATGGGCCTCTCAAGGTAGCAAAAGAGTGTGAGTCCATTGTTTTTTTTTTAAATCCTCACCTAAGGGTATGGTTATTGATGACCCACAGAGAGAGAAACATCAATGTGAGAAACATCCAGTTGCTTCCCATACACACCCTGACAGGGAATCAAACCCACAAACTTTTGGTGCACAGGATAATGCTCCAACCAACTGAGCCACCTGGCCAGGGGAAGAGCAAGTCCATTTTCAAGCCTCTGTTTGCATCATGTTTGCTTAATGCCTCTTGACTAAAGCAAATCACAGGGTCAAGCCCAGATTTAGGGGGAGGAGGGAGAGAATCCTTGTTAGGAGGAGTACAAATGCACTCTGCAAAGGAGCATACATACATTCAAGGATGGGTAGGATTTGTGGCTTTTTTCAAATTTGCCACATGAGGATGAGGTGACAGTAGTGTTGAAAGTAAAGTGCTTAGAATCAGTGACTGGCATACAGTGATAGTTCAGATAAACGTTTTCTATCATCATCATGTTTGTCATTAGCACCATCCTCATACTTAGCTCTTGTCATTAGAGCAAGTTTTGTGTAGTTCCTTTTTATATGTAAATAGGAAATTATATCAATTTAGATCCTGTTGAAATTCTGGTCTTCAATTTCTGAGTCTATTGCACTATCCTCCAAGATAGATTCTCTTTAAGAAGGCAAGTAACATGGTCATCACAAAAAAAAAAAAAAAAAAAAAAAAAAAAAAAAAAAAAAAAAAAAAAAAAAAAAAAAAAAAAAAAAAAAAAAAAAAAAAAAAAAAAAGGAAAGAAAGAAAGAAAAAGAAGAAAAAACAAAGAAAAAGAAAAAAGAAAGACATTGTTTCTTCAGTTCATCCTCTACACTGCTGCCAGAGTCGAAGATTTTAAAAGTCTGGATTCTCTCTTTTTAAATTTCTTTTTGGTCTCCCTTCCCACAACATTCTCACCCTGCCCCCAAACCCAACCCACATGCCTTGAATTACTGCTTGAACTTGCTGGATTGTTTTTTTGCAAATGCATTTCCTTCTGTCTGGAATGTTCTCCAGTCTCTCCTAGAGAAATGGAACTGTTTGAATTGCCATGCTTTTGCAAGACTGTCCTTCACATCTCCTGCAGAGACGAGGACTCCCTCTTCTGAGTTCTCAGAGCATTCTGCAAATGCCAGAAACTTAACCTGTTTTGTTTGGCCAGAGAATCCTTTTCAACACAATACTCCAGAAAGCTACTAACATTTAACTGATTGACACATGAACCTAAAGTCTAAGGCTGGATTCTGACTGTTATGATCAATTTCACTCTTCTAACTTTTTTCAAATGCTCTCCATGCTCACTATTACATAAGAACATAAACCAGAAGTTGGATACAGTAAGGGACTCACTTTTTAGTGGTGAGAATTGAAATAAGTACAGGATCGTGATGGCTCAGTGAGGTTAAGTAACCTGTGGGTCAACTGAAGCCAGAACAAGATGTCAGAAAAACAAATTCTGTCTTTCAGAATAAATGGACAACTGCCATAGAAATATGTCCTTTTGTGGACAGCCAGAATCTGTCAAAGAAGGGCAGTGGAGCATGAAGGTTATTTAGGTAGGGTGATGTAGGAAAGGAAACCAGGCTAAAATAGTTCATTAGTTGATTATTAGCTCCTTGAAGGTAGTGACAATATCTGACACATTTTCTGTGGGGTTTTTTGGAGGGTGTTGAAGTTGTTAGTATATTTTAGAGTTCAGGACACTTAAAGAAACACTGTGAAAACTCTATCTGTGGGATGAATGAAAGATTCATAATATAGGACCCAGTTTTTGGTCACATAAGGCATAAGACTTTCTTGCCCATTAACACAAAGTGTGAGAATAACTTCTGGTCTGGGGAATAGCTTTCAGCAGAAGAAATGAGTGCACTAATCCTGGCAAATGTTTTCTAACTTTTCCCGAGGTCTATAGATTTCCTAGGAGGTGAGGATCCGGAACTATGTCATCTTCCTGGAGCTCTTAGACTCTGGAGGAGCCATCCAGATTAGACAAGTGACCCAGTTCTGTTGAGAGGTGTCTGTGAGAGTGTTATTTCAAGATAGGCCTTTAAAGTGGGACACTGTTCATGAATATGGTTTGACTTTTGCCCTGAGATAGTCTTAGTATTATTCTCTCTTCAGACAAGTTTCCTCATCATGGGTTATTTTGAGCCCTCAGGGACATTTGCTAGTGTCTAAAGACATTTCTAGTTGTCACACTGGACAGGGAGTGTTACTGGCATCTAACGGGTAGAGACGGTGATGCTGCCAGATAATCAAATGTACAGGACAGTCCCTTACAACCAAGAATCATTCTTCTCCAAGTATCAGTAATGCCACTGTTGAGAAACCCTGCTTTAAAGTACACGTAGTATTGGCCAGCTGTAGATTTTGGGGGTTCCATTCCTTTATAAGATTATACCTAAAGAATGAAGTATAATTCCTTCTCCCTCAGTTTTGTTGAGATATAATTATTGTACAGCACTGTGTAAATTTAAATTATACAGCATAATGATTTGACTTACACTGTGAAATGATTAGGATAAGAAATTTAGTTAACATCCATCATCTCATACGGATACCAACAACAGAAAGAAAAAAAAGAAAATGATGTTTTTTTCCCTTGTGATGTTTTAGAATGACAGTGATTTTATTAAATATAGCACTGACCATTTTATTTTCTTGAAAGTACAATCTTTAAGGATTTAAAGTTCAATGGTTTTGGAGCAATTTTATTTTAAATGAAGCAGAAACTGACCATTTGAACTTAAAATGGCTTTGAAATAAACTCAAGTAACTTCCCTCAACTGGAATCTCTAATTGATAGTAACTGGGTCAGAACTACACACAGTATTTATAATCGGGATCTTTGGAATACGAAATGGAGCCCTTGAGGCTGATATAGTAGATGAACTAGTATTGGTTTGGATTTCATTATGCTTAATAACTATGATAAATGCCAGTCATGGATTCTTGCAAATTCAATCCTTGGAAGGTTTCCATAAAGATGTGACTCAGGTAAAACAAATGTGTGTTAAGTATCAAATCTACAGTGAACAATTTGTCCTATCCCCGAAGAATGAAACAATAATTTCAAACATATGTTTTGGGAACTGGATAGTCAAGGCGCTATGAGGCTTTCTATAGTAGCTTGTTTAAGAAAACAGTATTCATTTGTAGTTTCACCAGCAAAATTCTACTCAGGTAGGAAAAACGATATCATCCAGCGAGGGGAGATATCAGCTCTCAAGAGTGCCCTCAGCCCCTTTCGCCTCCCATCCTGGACATACCCCTGGCCAAATCGGGAACCAGCAGTGCTGTGTACCTACCTTCCTGAGCCCTCAGCTGACTGGCTGAGCTTCCAGACTCACACGAGAAGCCTCTTATATTCAGCTCTTTCCTCCCACCTCTTATCCAGGAGTGGAGAATCTCCTTTCCTTCGCCAAACTGTTTATGGGGAGATCCTAGTGACTTTGACGTTAAAATCATGCAACTAAATGCCTGCTTGTTGAAAACTGGTAGAAGAAAGTACAGCGCAACCTGACACAGTAATTCCAGAAGATTTAAAAAACCTGAACCAGTGTCAGGGAATATAAAAGCAATTTAACTTTTAAATACCTTGATGATTTAGATCCAGGATATTTCTCATCTATTTAGATTTGGAGGACCATCTTCTGAATACTTCTGTTTCTTTCATTTGGTTACAAGAGACTTCTCCGTCTGGGTGTAGGAGAGGGAGGAGGCCTGGTGACGCAGGTGGATTTAGAGGGTGAGGGCGAAAGCCCCAGCCCTTAACCTGGGCACCACCTTGGGGCAGAGTCTGATGGCTTCATGACTAGCACTCTAGCATGATTGAATTTGGGCTGACAAAACAAAAAATAAAACTTTTTTCCCTTCTGAAATGAAATAACTGGAAGTTCTTTGGAAGCGTGTTTTTTGAGTAACCATAGTTGATGGATGCACTAGCATAAGCGGATTAATTACCTCAAGCCTTACAATAAAATTAGAACCAAAGGCAGGAATGCATAGGCATATAAATCCCAGCCAGGAGAAGTGATTGAAGCTCATGCCACAGAAAGTTTATCTTTAGGGAGTAGGAGGCCTGCCAGGGTCCCTCACTCATAGTGCAAATTTTATATAACCCTCTGCTATGTTAAAATGTTCAAAATGAATTTAAATCGCTAATGAATCAGGATAATGAATAAACATCTCATACCACTACTTGGATTGCCCTGTTTCTCCATAACCTTGATCCTGACCCCAGGAACCAAAATAAGTTAAAAGAGGCTCCTGCCCTGAAGCAAGTGAATTTATATCCAGTCCTCACACATCACATACTCAGGATAGCAAAAGTATATTTCTCCGAAGGGAATCAGGATGACCGATGGAAGGGGGTGCTCCTCCTGTTTGAGATAGTTTTTAAAAATAAATCCAACACGGTTCTGTAATTGTGGCATCTTTGAAAATAGTTGTACTGGAAATTGGCCAGCCATCAGTACCCTGATTTTGATTGGATCATTCCTCCCATGCTCTAATCTATTCTCTGTGTTGTCCCAGGAGACAGGGCCACTGATTCAGACATTTGGAGTTTTGTTTTGTTTTTGTTTTATTTTGTTTTGATGGATTAGCACTCGTTTTCTTTCTCATGAAGGTTACTTCAGCCACAAAACACTTAATTTTACTGTTTCAATTTCAAAATAAAAGGAAATTTATATTAAAAATAATGCTGTCTCAATTCAGTTTGAAATAATATAAATGAAGAGCATATAGTGATGAAATTGTCATAATGGACTGACATGAACCTAATCTATGACTAATAATCTATGAACCTAATAAGAAATGTGTGGTAAAATGAAGAATGAGGAATTATGGTCAGATCTAGTTGCTTGGGAGACTGTGTTTAGGGGAAATGAGACTTATGCTCTGAAAGAAAAACTCATTTATTCATTTGTTCATTCGTTCATCGCGACCTTTTTGTACATCAGTTAATAAATATACACTAAATGTCTAACATGAATAAGATGCCATATTAATCTTTACAAGGCCAAATTTACAAACCCAGATGCCCAGAAGACCAGAGTGAACAGGTTAGTGAGGTTGGCCAAGTATCAGGGAACAGAGAATGGCGGGGACTTGCTTAGGTGGAAAGCACATGCCCACCTTAACACGCAGCCACCACTCAGCTCCTATTAAGTCCAATATTTTCCAGGTCTTCTAGCTTTTCAAAAGAATATAGATTTTCAGGTTTATTGTACATGTGAAATTTCTTGATTTTAAAACAGTATGTCATTCCATTCAACATCATTGTTGTGATTCTAGCCAGGGTAATTAATCAAGGAGAAGAAAAAAAGGCAGCCAGATTGGAAAGAAAGAAGCAAAACTGTACCTATTTGTAAATGACATAATCTTCTATACAGAATGTCCTAAGGAGTTCAGTGAAAAAAAAAAAACTATTTAGAATAATAAATGAGTTTCTAGAAAAGTTACAGAATGCTAGATTAATACACAAAAATCAATTCTATGTCTACATATTTTTAATGAACAGTCTAAAAATAAAGTTAAAAGATTTTTATTTAAATACCACCAAAATGAATAAAATACGTAGGCATATTTTTTTAAAAAGTTTAATATTTGTAAATGAAAACTAAGAAAAATCACTGAAAAAAATTAAAGTACTCTTAAACAATGAAAAGATATCACATGTTAGTGTACGGGAAGACAATATTCTTAAGATAGTAATATTCCCCAAATCTATCTGCAGTTATCAAAATGCCAGCTGACTGCAAAACTGACAAACTAATCCTAAAATTCCTATGGAAAGGCAAGGTATCTGGAAGCAGCCCAAAAGTCTTGAAAAAGAAAGAATAACAAAGTGGGAGAACTCACATTTCTGATTTTAATACTTACCACAAAGCTCCAGTATTCAAGACAGTGTTGCACTGTTATAAGGATGGGCATATGGTCATCAGCTAGAACTGAGAGTACAAAAATAAACTCTCACATTTTGGTCAATTGATTTTTGACAAGAATGACAGGACAATTCCATGGAGATAGTCTTCCAACAAATGGTGCTAGAACAACTAGATAGTTACATGCAAAGGAATGGCATTAGACTCCTAGCTCACATCATAGACAAAATTAACTAAGTGGATCACAGACCTGAATGAAAGAGTTAAAACTTTAAAACTCTTAGGACAAAATATAAGAGATAATCTCTGTTGCCTTAGGTTAATCAATATTTTATTGGCGATAACACCAAAAGCGTAAGTTAAAAAGCAAAAAATTAGATACACTGGACCTTATCAAATTTTTTCTAAAAATTGTGTTGCAAATTATACTATTAAGAAAGTAATAGGCCCTGGCTGGAGTGGCTCAATGGATTGAGCACCAGCCTGTGAACCAAAGGGTTACCAGTTCAATTCCCAGTCAGGGCATATGCCTGGGTTGCAGGCCAGGTCCCCAGTATGGGGTGCATGAGAGGTAACCACACATTGATGTTTCTCTCCCTCTCTTTTTCCCCTCCCCTCTCTCTAAAAATAAATAAATAAAATCATTTAAAAAGAGAAAGTAATAGGACAACCCACAGAATGGGAGAAATACTTGCAAATCACGTGTCTGATAAGAGACTTATATCCAGAACATCACAGAACCAGAGTTTATTTATAAAAAATATGTATTTATTTTTACATGTTTAAACTTTAATCACCTTCAATACTCTCCATTTGATGAAATACACATATGAGGATTTATTTTCCACTGCTCAAAAACAGTTTTGAACTCACCAATTTTGATGCTTTTTAGTGCTTCTGTTCTTTTTGTTTCACCTCTTCTATATCAGCAAAATGCTTCCCTTTGAGGATATTTTTCAGCTGGGGAGACAAACAAAAAAATTGCTTGAGTGAGATCATGTGAACAGGGAGGGTGGGGCATAGGGGTCATGCTGTTTTGGTCAAAAAAATGCTGAATGCTCAGTATGGTGTGGGCAGGTGTGCTCACAAATCACCCATCATGAAATGGGCAAATACATTGAAAGAGTCTTAAAAAAAATTCACTGAAGCTTAGCGCAGCCTCTCACAACACCACCAACTGGTACACTGATACAAATGGGTTCCTAGTACACTCACCTAGCAGGGGAAGCCTGTACTACAAGGGGCTTGCCCTCCAGAAAATAAGATAATTCTGTCTTTTGAGAGTCTCCTTGATAAGTAAATATATACACACACACACACACAAACACACACAGTTGCTGCAACTCAATATCAAAAAGACAAACAATTCAATTAAAAATAAGACAAAGAATCTAAATTTAAAATATTTGGGAAGCTGTATAGATGACCAATAAACACATAAAAACATGCTTAACTTTATTAATCATTAAGGAAGTGAAAATCCAGATCACAGTGAGATACCACTGTACACATACTAAGATGGCTTGAATAAAAAAAGTCAGGTAATACAAGAGTTGGTGAGGATTTGGAGAAATTGAAACTATCACACTGCAGGTGGGAATCTAAAATGGTTCAGACACTGTAAATCAGTCTGGCAGTTTTTCAAAAGTTTAATCATAGCATTACCATATGACCCACTGTTCTACTCTTAAGTATATACCCAAGAGAAATGAACATATGTCCACACAAGAATTCATACATGGATGTTCATAGTGGCATTATTGATAATAGCCAAAAAGTAGAAACAACCCAAATGTCTATTAAGTGATGAACAGATAAGTAAAATGTGGTCTGTTAATAAATAATATTACTTTGTAATAAAGAAGAAGTACTGATATAATGATACAATGTAAGGGGATCTTGAAAACATTATGCTCAGTGAAAGAAGGCATTGACATATGAAGATGGCAGCAGTAGATGGAAGCTATACTCACCTCCTCCAGGACCAAACTGGAATTACAACTAAATTATAGAACATTCAACCTGAATAATGAACTAAGACTAGCTGAAGAGAAGTCTTATAACCAAGGATTTAGAGAAGGAGCCATATCAACTGGTAGGAAGAGGGGAAAGGTGAAAAGCACTGACCCCCATTCCCATGGGCAGCTGCTGAGGTCCTGAGGTATATCTCAGTGGCAGGGACGTACCCCCTGAAAGGCATGGAGACCCAATCCCAAGCTGGCTCCACACCCTAGAGCACCAGAACCGGGAAGAGGTACACACATAACAACTGACTGTGAAATAAGTGAGGATTCTGTCGGTCAGGGAGAGACACACATCCACTAGAAATATAGGTACCCTCTTAAAGGACCAACAGACCAAATTTTGTTTTCAGCCACTCACCCTGAGCTCTGGAGTAGGGAAGCAATACAAACTAGAGTCAGATGAGGAAAGTTTGGGGTTTGTTGTTCTGGAGAGAGAGCTGAAGGAACAGCCTCCAGGATCTGTATGTCAAATCATTTGCCCATACCACAAACACCATCCCTGTTGGGTGGAATACTCCCCTTCATGTGGCAACAGCTTGGGGAAAGCAGTAGCTTCCCTCTCTGGACTCCTTCTCACTGCCCACCTCAAGCATAGCATTTGCCCTGCTGAGGAGTCAGCTGCCTACAAGGAAGCTTCCATAAGAATGTCAACTGATTTCTCAACAGAAACATTCAGACCACAAGAAATTGGCATGCAATATTCAAAGTGATGAAAAACAAAGGCCTACAACAAAAAATTCTTTACCTAGCAAGGCTATCATTGAAATTTGAAGAAGAGATAAAAAGCTTCCCAATGTGAGAAAAAGCTAAAGGAGTTCAAAACCATCAAACTAATATTACAAGAAATGTTAAAGGGTCTTCTTTAAGAAGAAGAAACAGAGAAACAGTTATAAAGCATAAAATAGCAATAAATATGTAGCTATCAATAATCATTTTAAATGTAAATGACTTAAATGCTCCAATCAAAAGACATAGCCAAATGGACAACACCCACATGCATGTTGTCTACAGGAGATCCACTCAGAACAAAAGATACACACAGACTAAAAGTAAAGGGATGAGAAAAGATAGTTCATATAAAAGGAAAGTAAAAAAGAGTCTGGATAGCAATATTTGTATTTGAAAAATAGACTTTAAAACAAAGACTGTAGTAAGAGACAAAGAAGAACACTACATAATGATAAAGAGAACAATCCAACAAGAGAATATAACACTTATAAACATTTATGAACCCAATTTAAGAAGAAAATATTGAAATAATACCAATCATCTTCTATGACCATAATGATATAAATCTAGAAATCAATCACAAGAAAAAAGTCTGAAAAACACACAAAGACATAAAGACAAAATAACGTTACCAAATAATGAATGGTATATAATTCCATCAAGGAAGAAATCAAAACATACCTTGAAAAAGATGAAAATGAGAACACAACAACCCCAAATCTATGGGACGCAGTGAAAGCAGTCCCAAGAAGTAAATTCATAGAATCACAGGCCTATCTGAGGAAACAAGAAAAACCTCAATTAAAAAATTTAACTTAACACTTAAAGGAACTTTAAAAAGAACAACAATCAAAACCCAAATGAGTAGAAAGAAGAAATAATAAAGATCACAGGTGAAATAAACAAAATAAAGTCTAAAAAATCCAAAATATTACTGAAATCAACAGCAGGATCTTTGAAAAGATAAATGAAATTGACAAACATTTAACCAGACTCGCCAAGAAAAAAGAGTGAGGACCACAATAAATAAAATCAGAAATGAAAGAGGAGATTAAAAACTAACACCGGAGAAAAGCAAAAGTTTGTGAGAAAATATTACTAACAACATATGCCAACAAATTGGAAAATCTGGACAAAATGGATAAATTCCTACAAACATATAATCTTTTAATTCTGAATCAGGAAGAAACAGAAAATCTGAATAGACAGATTAAAATTAGTGAAATTGAAGCAGTAATCAAAAATTCCCAGCAAGCAGATGTCCTGGACTGGATTGCGACACAGGTGAATTTTAAAATCAGTCAAAGAAGAACTAACACCTTCTCTATTCCAAAAAATTCAAGAGGAGGAAAGACTTGCAAGCTTATTTGATGAAGCCAGCATTAGCCTAATTCTAAACCCAGATAGAGACACTACAAAGAAAGAAAATGATAGGCCAATATTCCTGGTGAGTATAGATGCTAAAATCCTCAACAAAATATTAGCAAACTAGATACAACAATACATTAAAAAACCATCTACCATGATAAGTGGGATTTATTTGGGGATGCCAAGTTGGTATAATATCTGCAAATCAAAAATGTGATGCACAGCACAACAAAATGAAGGATAAAAATTACATGATCATATGCATAGTTATAGTGAAAGAATGATAAAATTTAGCACCCATTTATGATAAAAACTCTGTGCAAAATGGGAATAAAGAAAACATACCTCAATGCAATAAAGGCCTTATATGACAAACCCACAGCCAACATTATACGCTATGGTCAAAACTACAAACATTTCCCTTATGATCAGGAACAAGTGAGGGATGTCAGCTTTCACCACTCTTATTCAACATAGTATTGGAAGTCCTAGCTACAGCAATCAGATAAGTAGAAGAAATAAGGGGTATCCAAATTGGAAAGGATATAGTAAAACTGTCATTATTTGCAGATGACATGATATTGTATATAGAGGACCCTAAAGATTCTGCCAGAAAACTACTAGAACTGACAAATAAATTCAGTAAAGTAGCAGGATACAAAACAAATATCCAGAAATCAGATGCATTTATGTACATGAGTAATGAACTATCAGAAAGGGAAGCTACGAAAACAGTCCCATTCCCAATTGCTTCAAAAAGAATAAAATACCTAGGAGTAAATTGAGTCAAATGTGTAAAGGACCTGTACTAGGAAAGCTATAAGAAAATGAAGAAAAACTGAAGATGATACGAATAAATGGAAGCATATCCCATGTTCATGGATAGGAAGAAGTAACATCATTAAAATGTCCATGCAATTCCTATGAAGATACCAATGGCATATTTCACAGAGCTACAAAAATATTTCAAAGTTTATATGGAACCATAAAAGATCCTAAACAGCTACAGAAATATTGTGAAGAAAGAACAAAGTTGGAGGAATTATGCTATCTGATATCAAGCTGTACTACAAGACCAAAATAATCAAATAGCAGTGTACTGGCATAAAAATAGATGTATAGAACTGAATAGAGAACCTAGAAATAAACCCACACTTTTATGGTCAATTAATATTTGACAAAGGAAGTAAAAACATACAATGGAGTAAAGATAGACTATTCAATAAATGGTGTTGGGAAAATGAGAGATATGTGCAAAAAAAATGGAACCAGATAGCGTTCTAACATCATACACAAGAGTAAACCCAAAATGGATTAAAGACTTAAAAGTTAGACTCAAAACCCTAAAAGTCCTTGAAGAAAACACCAGCAGTAAAATCTTAGCTATTTCTTTTTTTGTTGTTGTTTTTTAATTTGATTTAATTTTAATTGTTGTTCTTGTATAGTTTTCTGTACTCTACTCCCTCAGATATTTCTTGTAGCAATATATTTTTTGATGTATCTACTCAAGTAAGGGAAACAAAAGAAAAAAATAAACAAATGGGACCACATCAGACCAAGAAGCTTTTGCACAGCAAAGGAAACCATCAACAAAATGGAAAGACAACCCACTGAATGCAAAAACATGTTCACCAATGATACATCTGATAAGGGTTTAATATCCAAATTTTATAAAGAACTTATCAAACTCATCAGGGAAAAAAACTAATCTAATTAAAAATGAGCAAAGGACTTGAATAGACACTTCTCCCAAGAGGGCGTACAGATGGCCAATAGATACATGAAAAGATGCTCAGTGTCACTAATCATCAGAGAAATGCAAATTAAAACTACATTGACATATAATTTCACACCTATCAGAATGGCTCTCATCAATAAATCAACAAATAACAAGTGCTGGCGAAGATGTGGAGAAAAGGGAACCCTCGTGCACTGTTGGAGGGCATGCAGATTGGTGCAGTCACTCTATGAAAAGCAGTACTGAGTTACCTCAAAAAATTAAAAATGGAACTATCTTATGACCCAGCGATTCCACTTCTTGGAATATATCTGAAGAAACCCAAAACACTAATTTTATAGAATATGTGCACTCCTGTGTTCATTTAGTGTTATTTACAATAATACCCAAGACTGGGAAGCAGCCCAAGTATCCATCAATAGATGAGTGGATAAAAAAGCTGTAGTACATTTACACAACAGAATACTACTGGGTATAAAAAAGAAGGCAATCTTACCCTATGTGACAGCACAGATGGACCTGGAGAGAATCATGTTAAGTGAAATAAGCCAATCAGAGAAAGACAAGTACCATATGATTTCACTCATATGTAGGATCTAATGAACAAACTGAACAAACAAGCAAAATAGAGACAGACTCATAATTAAAGAACAGACTGACAGCTGTTAGAGGGGAGGGTTTGTGGGGCTGGGTGAAAAAGGTGAAGGATGAAGAAAAAAAAAAAAGACAGGCAACCCCATGGTGATTACCAGTGGGAAAGAGAGATGGGGAAAGCTAAGAGAGGGTAAAGGGAGGATAAATGGTGATGAAAATAGATTTGACTTGGTGTGATGGACACACAATACAATATACAGGTAATTTATTATAGGGTTGGATACCTGAAACCTATATAATTTTATTAACAATGTTACCCCAATAAATTCAGTAAAAAACACAAACAAACAAACAAAATGAGTACAGGGGAAACACACACACACTATGCCAACTACACAAAAGGTATTTGAAGACTGAATTTTCCATGGAAGTTCCTTATTTGTGACTCTTTTTGAAGACTGAAAAAACACAAAAACAAATATTCTTCCCATTAAATGTTTTTCACATTATTTGAGAAAACAGACAAATGATTATAATAATTATAGGAAAGAGATAATTCTGAGGGTAGTTCTGGTCTTACGGTTGAGGGAAAATGTCATAAAGGTAGTGACCTTGAAATTATTGGTTTTTTTTTTTTAAAGACAGGAGATTTGTATATACATAAAACATCAAAAAATCTTGTTGAACTTGTTGATAAGATTTTAAAGAGGTGCCCTAAGATGTAATTTTTTTGCTAAATTCTTAATAATGGGGGTAATAAAATCAATAATTTTCCAAGGTTAATAGCAAATTCAAATATTGCCATGATAGAATTAACTTGTGAAATATAAAAGTAGATCTGAAATTTTACTTAAAATTTGTTAAACACTATGATTATTAAAATTTAGGGGAGTCAAATTTTATTTTATTTTATTTACTTTTTAAAAAATTTTATTTGTTTATTTTTTAGAGAGGGGAAGGGAGGGAGGAAGAGAAGGAGGGAAACATCTATGTGTGGTTGCCTCTCATGCACCCACACTGGGGTCCTGGTCCACAACCCAGGCATGTGCCCTAGACTGGGAATCAAATCTGTGACCCTTTGGTTCACAGGCCATTTTGGTCCAATCCACTGAGCCACACCAGCCAAGGCTATTTTTTAAGTATATTTTATTGGTCATGCTTTTATAGTTTGTCCCAATTTTTTTCCCTTTGCCTTCCTTTGCCTGGAATCCCCCTTCCCTCTAGCCTCCCTTGCCCAGTTCATGTCCTGCATGAAAGTTCTTTGGCTTCTGGGAGTCAAATTTTGAAAGTGTGATATTGTGGGCCCAGAATGGTAGTTTCTCCAATCTCTTATGGAGAAACTAAGAGATGGCTCATTGAGTCACTCTGGCCATATGTATGAGGTATTAAATGCAATGCTTGCTTTCAACTGGCACATTTAGTAATATCATTAATCTTTCTGTGTCCAGCAGAATAAAATTCAGGAAAATCTTCGTTAATTACATTTTATAAAATGAACTTAAGGCAAATTTTTAAAAAGCTTTATCTTCAATATATGCATAGCAATAATTTAAATTAGCTTTTGTTTAATTTTTAAAATAAACCTTTTAAAATATTTTATTGATTATGCTATTACAGTTGTCCTGATATTTTCCCCTTTGTCCCCCCTTCACCAAGCACCCCCAACTCCCTCAGGCAATTGCCCCACCATTGTTCATGTCCATGAGTCATGCATATAAATTCTTTGACTACACCATTTCCCATACTGTATTTTACATCCCCAAGGCTATTCTGTAGCTACCTGTCTGTACTTCTTAATCCCCTCACCTCTTCAACTATTTTCCCACACTGCCCTCCCATCTGGCATCATCAAAATGCTCTCCATATCCATGATTCTGTCTCTGTTCTTCTTGTTTGCTTAGTTAGTGTTTTAGATTCAATTGTTGATAGATTTGTATTTATTGTTTAGAGTTTTGATCTTTTTCTTGAATAAGTCCCTTTAATATTTCCTATAATAATGGTTTGGTGATGATGAATTTCTTTATTTTTTTTCTTGTCTAGTAAATTCTTTATTTGCCCTTTACATCTAAATGATAACTTTGCTGTGTAGACCAATCTTGGCTGTAGTTCTTTGCTTTTCATGACTTGGGATATTTCTTACCAATCCCTTCTAGCCTTCAAAGTTTCTTTTGAGAAATCAGCTGACAGTCTTATGGGAACTCCCCGGTAGGTAACTAACTTCTTTTCTCTTGCTGCTTTTAAGATTCTCTCTTTATCTTCAAACTTTTGGATTTTAATTATGATGTGTCTTGGTGTGGGCCTCTTTGCATCCATCTTGTTTGATACTCTCTGTGCTTCCTGGACTTGCGTGTCTCTTTTCTTCATCAAATTAGGGAATTTTTCTTTCATTATTTTTAAAATAGATTTCCAATTTCTTGTTCTTTCTCTTCTTCTTCTAGAACCACTATGATGTGAATGTTGGACCCTATGAAGTTGCCCCAGAGGCGGTTTATACTGTCCTCTTTATTTTGGATTCATTTTCTTGTTGTTATAATTGGTTGTTTTTTGCTTCCTTATGTTCCAAATCATTGATTTGATTCTCGGCTTCATCCACTCTACTGTTGTTTCTGCATAAATTGTCTTTTATTTAAATTAGTGTATCCTTCATTTCTGACTTGATCTTTTTAATGCTGCTGAGGCCCTCACTAAGTTCCTTGAGTATCCTTATAACCAGTGTGTTGAACTTTGCATTTGATAGATTGCTTATCTCCATTTTGTTTAGCTCTTTTTCAGGAGTCTTGATCTGTTATTTCACTTGGGCCATGTTTCTTTGTCTCTTCATTTGGGCAGCCTCTCTGTGTTTGTTTCTATCTATTAGGTAGAGCTGATTTGACTCTGTGTCTTGGTAGTGTGGCCTAATATAGGAGGTGTCCTGTAGCGTCTAGTGACATAGCCTCCCCTATCATCCAAGCTGGGTAGTTGAGGTGTGCCTTTTGAGGAGGCAGAGTACACCTTCCTCTCTTGTAGTTGAGCCTGGGTTGCTGTTGGCAGATCAATGGGAGGGATTTACCCAGACCAGTCAGCTGCAAGGACTGGCTGTGATTGCTGACCACCAACCTCTGCCATCTGTGGAGGATCAGCTGTTCAGGGACAGAGGGCAAGGGCAGCTGTAGGGGTGCAGGGCCAGGGGCAGCTGTGGTGGTGCTCTGACATGGTCTGTAGCTGTCCACTGGGTATGTTGGCCCTGGGGTTTCCCGGGTGGTACAGGATAAGTCTAGCCCCCACCTGTGTTTTGCCTGTTGCTGCCCTGCCTAACCTATAAAGCAATCTGAGGTGACTGCTACTTTTGTTGGGCTTGGAGATTCCCAGGTGAAGCAAAGCTATGAAGCCAGGGTGGTTGCTACTGGTTGCCGGACCTGGTGCTCAGTGAAGCCAACTGTTGCTTGTTTGAGAGGATTTAGGAAGTTGTGAAGCATGAGCCAAGATCAGCCATTCATATGGAAAAGCAGCTTGGGTGGGCCCATAGTTAGGTGGGGCAGAGTCTCTGGGATCTCTAGGGTGGGTCAAACAGTATTAGCCAGGTTAATGGAGTTTCAGATGTAGCACCTCCTTGGCAGCTCAGTCTGGATGGATGTGGTTTCTTTAATTTGTGTTGTCAGACTTCCTTAAATCTTAAAACATTCTTATTATCATTTTAAAGTTTTATCAGTGAGAATGAAATGTAATTTGGGGAATCTGTTTTTCTTTAACACTTCCCTCTTTTTCTTTTTCAACTTATATTCTTTATTTTTTTCTCTTTGTGCAATATCTGTGTGGCAAAATGTATATTCTGATTTTAATTTGTCCTCATAAACTGAAACTTTTTCAAGAGCATCTTCTTCTTAAAATGTTTAAGGCTTCCTGGAATTAGGTAACCTGTTAGTTTTATACAATTCTTCAAGTTTAATTGATTTCATATTTTAATTGCTTATACAATTGGTAATTCTACTAAGATTAGATAGGTTATGGTGGATGGTTCTTCACTTGACTCCAAGACTCTACCACCTAAGGCTAAGAATCAAACTTTTCAGAATCCCCTTTGCTCTATGGTTTTGGTTAGAGTCTCAATGAGTAATTTGCATGAAAGTGGAGAAAGGAAGTTAAGTGGAAACCATGTTCTTGAGAAGTTGCCATGTTCAGACGTGATTGCTTTGCAGACCACTTTATAAACCCTTGTATCTTGGTCATTGTGATAGTGGTTTCTTAAACTTCCATGCAAGCCGCAGCTTCTCCATAGTCCAGTGCCTCAGGCTGACATCACTGGTAACTGTTCCTGATCTCTTGGCTTCATCCTTCCAGACCTTCACTCCCCAACCACTACAATCATGTAAGTCCTGATTCCTACATTACACTCCTTATTTCTATAATTCTTATAGTGACTCTCATTTGATGATCAAACTTAGACAGACACAGCTTTATTCTAATCTCTATTAATAAACTCTGTTATTATTTATCTTTGTGAGCATTTCTTATCTCCAAATGAATGTGTTTTCCCTAAATTTATTTAATCAGTGAACTCTCTCAATGTTAATTTAGCTATCAGTCTATTTTCTATTCAACTATTGGTAATTTCTTACATTTGAACCAGTTTTCCAGCTTTTATTTTCTATTGCTAATTATTATATCTGCAATTACTTTTGATAATAATAATGAACTGAACTCCAGCAGAGTGACAGAATTTCAACATATAAAGCACATCAGGCTTTCTTTTGTTGTTGTTGTTGAGGTTACTTCTAGAATGCTTTTATGTATATGTGAGTGTAAATTTTGAGAGCATGACAATAAATCTGAATGACATCTTATTTGTAATATTAACATTGTTAAACTGATTAGATATGTTGGTAACTTATCAAACACCTGTAATTAATTATGCACAATTTCAGGAATGTCAATAGTCCTTTAGTTCTATGATGGTCCAAATACCAAGGCTGAAGCTGAAATCAAAGAGAAGATTTGGCAATATTCTGGGGAGAAGATGAATGTTGTGAGAATGCTGTGCACAGAGGGAAACTCAAGAAATATTCACCTTTTGACTAGTTGAGAATATTAATTATGATTTATAAAAGCAGGTAAAGCCTCAAAGATATATAACATATAGCACCAAGTATAAAAGTTAAGAAAAATAGGAGGGTTTACTTCATTTTAGTCTTATTTAGAGAAAAACTTACTTTAGTTTCTTTCTGAAGTTCAAGGAAAAGGCTGTTTGGGAAACTTGTAATTGACTCAGCATTTTGTAGCAATTAGAATGCTAAGGAAGCACTTGTCATTTTATGTGGAAAACATCAGACATTTGAAAAAATAATGTTCTCTCATAATTTCAAGGTCACTCAATGATAAGTAGAAAATTACATTACCAGTAAAGTACATTTTCATTTATAAAATGCCAAAATGATTCATTCTTATTTTCAGTTTTTGAGTCATCTTTATGTAAAACATCTATAAGTATCCAGAGGAATGAATTATAATCATTTGGCAATATAAGTACTATTTAGAGCACCCTAAGATGTTGCTCTGTAACCTGAGAGAAAAAAGATGTTTGAATTAGAAGCATATAATCATGCATATAGAAATATATCAAAATTGTACATTTTCCAATTCCCTAGGAGAAAATTCTGTTAACCTGCTTCTTTCCAGAATGTATTTAAGATAACAGGAATGGCCTTCTTTGACTTTGGTCTGTTGAAAATGGGTCTAAGATGTGACAGCTGATGTGCTCAGTAAGGGAACAGAAATATCAGCATGATTATTTATGGAAATGTTTGTACCTTAGGCATGTTGGGGACAGCAGGGCCCTACTGCCAAGGATTGTTTTCCTCAAGACCTAAGTACTAATAAAAATTAGTGAAGACACATTAATCAAAAAGAAAAAGTTTTTAAAGAGTTTAATTTTGAAGTTTATTGTCACTGTTCTTAGTGAATTGATAATCTTAATTGAATATATTTGGAACTGATCCAAATTCTTATTTGAAGATTGAATTGGTTTAGTGATTAAACAAAGTAACTGAGGTCACCACCCTATTCAATAAGATATTTTTTGGCATGTAATTAATTAAAATCTCATTGTAAATCCTTTTGATTTAAAGATTAATGTTGATTCTTTGCTCCAATTATGCTCTTCATTTGTATTTTTTAATTAAAATTAAGGCATGCAACAGATCCTGTAGAAGTTCTTCAAGATGTTGATACTATTCATTTAAAAAGCCTGTTTTATTCTTTAGTCAAAAAGCAATGGATTTGGCGTAACTATATTCATTCAGTTATATTGTATAGGGAACATGAATAGGGATTACATATTTTTAATAATGCTTTTCATTCATAAACATTAGTTCTATTCTTTCAATATAAAAAAATGTGATCAATTCCTCTAAGTTTTTCACCAAGTGTGTACAAATCTTTATTTCATTTACTTGTCTATACTTCCTGTTTCTGTGCACACACACATACACACACAGAAACTTAAAAGGATAGGGATAGTTGACTTCATTATTCCTTGGGCTCAGGCTAAACATTTAAGGCAAGCTCTTCCATGGTGTTAGAAAGCAAACGAAATTAATGATTTTAAGTATTTTCTTAGGCTCAAAATTGTTATTCCATTTAGTAGCTTGCAACTCTTATTTTTGTATAAGATTTTTCATAAACATCAAGAGGAATAATCCTAGAAATTAGAGATATAAATTAAGACTTTTTAAGTATATGGGTATTATAGATTTTAATGTTTTATGTATTTGCTAAATATAGAAATCTGGTAATTTAATATTTTCATATATAAAATGAAAAGTTACATATAAGAAAACCATTCATTTGTTCTTAGGACTAGTATATACTACCTATAATAATATCTATAGTTATATATAATACATATGTATAGTAATATTTTTGAGATTATTTGAATGTCATATAGTTATAAGGTTAACCCCTTGACCTGACTCCTACCAGATGGAAGAAGTAGAGCTCAAGTTGTGTGGTGGTGAGCTTTAAGACACTAATTATTGAAGGGCCATAAAAATCACTTGCGCTCTGTTCATTGGAATGGGCTGTTTACTTTTCAATGCAGGGAATGCTAGAGACAAAGTAAGGCCAAGAAAATAAGGGGGAAGAGGTGCTGAACCACAGAGTAGAAAGATGAAAAGTAATTGAACAACTGTGTGAATTTCAGAGTCAGTGGCACTAAAATTGAATTTTAGGGTGAGGCAAGTTCTGACCAGTAGGTCTTGCATCCAGGAATCTTGAGGGGCTTAAAAACCTTGATCTTTTATTCTCAGCTAATGTCTCCCCTGTCCCCAGGTGTCAAAGGAAAGTGTAAGTATTTCTCTAACCTCTATATCCAAACAGAGCTCTTACATTGTTCTTTATTACAGGGGGCCTGGATCAAGTATAAAGGTTTAAATTAAGTTAATAGAAATAGATTATTGCAGAGTCAATAGGATTTTGTCAGGAGACTTATTAAAGTGAATTGTAAATGTGGTATGGTTTGTCAGTGAGGAAGAGAGCAAAACTTCAGGATTCTGTGAACAATTTAATCAGCTATCTATTTAAACCCTGGATGTAGCCCCCTCTCCCAGAGACCTGAGAAGTGTCCACCTGAAGGTTCAGCTCCTCGCTAACCTTTCTGTCTACCTTAGGGCTCTCAGGCTCACCCAGTTTCCACAAATATTGATTATGTGAAATAAACCCACATTCCTATCACTGTGAGGGTGCCAAAATAGTTTATGTGGAATGTAACATCCTCACATTCACATTGCAGTGTCTTCCATTTGCCCTGCACAGAGAAATTTTCCAAACTGGTGGCTGAAGTGAGAACTAGACCTAACATTCTCTTCAATGTTAGAATTTAGAAATAAGCTTATAAATTACTCCCTTCAATATTAAATATTCTGTTTCAAGGGTATATAAAGGAGTAAAAAGAAATATTTTATTATGTCCATTTTACTTTAGGTTAAAATTTGCAGCTGCTGTTATCCAGGCAAGGTACTCAAATCTTAAACAATATATTACTAATACCCATTATCTACTAATCTAGTGCTGTATTCTCTTTCTTATATAAGGTTACCACAATGTTCATGAAGGTCTCAGTTTTAATGAGAAGTTAAGGAGAAAAGAGTATCATATTCAGCAAATAGGCATTTTTTCTGGTTCCTAATATTCTAAAGTAATTTGAGGATATTTGGGATCCTGAAGGTGGCCCAGAGAAATCTGTTTTGCCAATTTGGTAGTTATTTAACTGAAGTCTGATCCTTTAGTGAAAGTGGAATTGCCTATTTCTATACAGCAGTCTCATGACAGTTAAAATTAAACAGAAATCACCATTGATCTTCCTGAGATGTGATTCTCCTTCACAAACACAGGATGTTTTCTAACACTACACATATAAGGAAATTTCTAAACTCATCACAGGGTATGATTTATGTCTCTTGTTTAGAGACATGTGACTGATAAGAAAGTAAAAGACTATACAGTATGAGGTAGAGTATAAGTAGGATAATGGACCATGATCTCGGCTAATGTTAACTTATATAAATCACTGAATGGGGACATTAATTCTGTTTACTTATGTCTAAATTTACTTATGGGAAATATGTCATTTGATTATTTTCTACTAGTAGTAGAGAAGGTCAACTAATTGTAAAAACGAAACATGACTTATCAAGTTTTTTTACTAGGTTTTTTAAAAGCATTTTATCGTGGATGGACATAAAAAACCTTATTATTCCATCATCCATACATCTACCCATGCACACTTGATATCTACATGATGTAAGACATCCTTGGAGGGTGTGTGGTGTTATGTGCTCTGTGTATGATCTGGAAATATGATAGTGAATTAGATAAGTACCTGCTCTCAAGATGCTTATAGCCTATATTTAGGAAATATTTGAGTAGCAGACATTATTTGATTGTCTCCCTAGCATCCAATTGTTTCTTTCTTTCTTTCTTCTTCTTCTTCTTTTTTTTTTAATACTGGTTTTCACAACCACGATGTTTGGGGGAAGCTGATGTTAAACTAACCATCACGTTTCATTGCTCTTGTTTAGTTGTGGGCATGAGACCTAAGCTGGAAAAATCAGAGTAAATGTCTGGATTTTTGCTAGGAATTCAGTTAATGGTGTATCTCTCTTAACATAATTCTCTAGGATAGACAGGATTACAGGGTAGAAAAACAGGTAGGACACAGGTGACATCTACCCAATGAGTGAACCGGATATCCTAGTATATTTGGTCAACCTATCATGAGGTCACCCTGTAAAATGGACACTAGACATTCTGCAGCTGACTTCATTTACTTTTTAAAACACAAGAAGATGGAAGTCAGTGTGCCTTGTTCATTAGATTTAAAGAGATCATTTATCTTAAAAATAACATAATCTGCTAATGGATTCTTGTTAATAAAATCTGGAGCAACAGTTTGATGTAAAATCACTGATTAGAACAGAGCAGGAATTCATATCTTTGAGTTACCAGAAAGATAGTTTCATTCATTTATTTACAAGTAAAATTGTAATATATTTAAATTGTACAATGTGATGACCTGATGTATGTATATATTGTGAAAGGATTTCCACAATTGGGTTAATAACACACTCACCACCTCACATATTTACTTTATTTTTTTTCTTGTGAGAACGCAAGTTTTACTCTCTTATCAAATTTTGATTGTGCAATAGATTTTTATCTATTAAGTGATATATTAGCTCCTCAGGTCTTATTCATTTTATAACCGAAAGTTTTTATTCTTTTGTCCATTTCTCCCAATGTGCCCTCCAGCTGCTGACAAACCACCATTCTACAGTGTGAGACTGGACATATAAGTGGTATTATGTAGTATTTTTCTCTCTCTGTATGATTTATTTCATTTAGCACAATGCTTTCTAGGTGCCTCCATATTATACAAAATTGCAGGATTTCTTTCCTTTTTAAGGTCAAATAATATTCCATTGCAAACAAATACCACATTTTCTTTATCCAATTCATTTGTTGACAGATACTTAGATTGTTTCCTTACCTTGGCTATTGTGAATAATGCTTCATTGAAAAAGGGAGCAAATATATTTTTTTGAGATAGTGATTTTTGTTTTCCCAGAAGTAGAATTGCCAGACCATATGGTAATTTTTCTTTTTCTTAATTTTTTGAGGAACCCCCATAGTGTTTTCCATAATGGCTGTCCCAGTTTACATTCCCACCAACAGTGCACAACAGTAAAGGGTTCCCTTTACTCCACGTTCTTGCCAGCATTTGTTATCTCTTGTTTTTTAATGATAGACTTACTAATGGGTGTGATATGGTATCTCATCATACATCTGACTGATTTCCAATTTCCCTTATGATTAGTAATGTTGAACATCTTTTTATACATCTGTTGGGCATTTGGATGTGTTCTTTAGAAAGATGTCTATTAAGATACCTTGTCCATTTATGAATTGGGTTATTTATTTATTTATTTATTTTTAATATTGATTTGTATGAGTTTCTTTTTAAAATTGTTATACTTATTTTATATTATTTTTTATTACATTTATTATGGTCACATGGTGAGTTTTGTACAGTTCAGATATTAACTTAACCCCTTTTGGTTACATGGTTTGCAAGTATTTTCTCTCATTCCTTTCAGTTTGTTGATTGGTTTGAATAGTCCCACTTGTTTATCTTTGCTTTTGCTGTTGACTTTGCTTTTGGTGTCAAATAAAAAGAATAATATTGCCAAGACTGATATCAGGCAGATTATCACCTATATTTTCTTCTAAAGGTTTTATGGTTTCAGGTCTTTTGTTCAAGTGTTAAATCTATTAGGAGTTGATTTGTGAATGGGGTAAGATAGGCGTTCAGTTTTATTAATTAAATTTTTTTTTTGCATGTGGATATCTAGTTTTCCCAACAGTATTTATTGAAGAGACTATTCTTTCTTTATTGTATTTTCTTGGCTGCTTTGTCAACAACTGACCAAATAAGCATGGACATTTTTCTGGGCTCTTGATTCTCTTTTACTGACTTATGTGTCTGTTTTTATTATATACTATTTTTGTTATATAGCTTTGTAACATCATACAAAATCAGGAAGTGTGATGTCTTCAGTTTTGTTCTTATTTCTCAGGATTGTTTTGGCTATTAAGGAGCATTTATGGTTCCATGCAAATTTTTGGATTTTTTTCTGTTTTTGTGAAAAATGCCACTAGAGTTTTTATTAAGATTTCATTAAATCAGTAGATCACTTTGGGTAGTATGAACCTAATATTTTAATAATATTAATTCTTGCAATCCATGAACCTGGAATATCTTTCAATTTATTTGTGTTTTCTTGAATTTCTTTCATCAATACTCTATAGTTTTCCATGTACAGATCTTTCATCTCCTTGGTCAAATCTATTCCTATTTATTGTTGTAGATACTATTGTAAATGGGATTGTTTTCCTAATTTTTATTTTTTAACAATTAGCTGTTAGTGTATAGAAATCTGACTGATTTTTGTATATTGATTTTGCTTCTAGAGGATTACTAATTTCCTCTCTTTTCAGTTTTCTGATGTAGGCTAATTGGAAGCCCAACCTTTAGGTAGCAGCTGGGAAAGTCAAAATGTTACATATGTACTCTACTTCCTATTAGGGAGAAAGGAGAAGCTGGCTGTTTTTGCTTGTTCTCGCTGTACTGAGCCAGAGGGATTAGCTGCTCATGTGCTTGTGTGACCCAAAGCACTGCCTCTTTACCTTGTGTGGTCCCAGGGTAATTTGTAAATTCCAAGTCCTGTTAGCTCCCAGAGCTTGGGTATTTGAGAGTCAGTCCCTGGGGTGGCAGCTCTAACAATTGAGTGCTAAATGTGTGGACAAGCTTCTTCCAGGGAGAAACTTGGTTTTATCATTGGAGTTAATAAGGAAGAGAGAGATTGGAGTGCCCATCAGCTCTCTTCTGGGAGGATCCTTGTCAGCTTCCACGTGCAGGCTGATTAGAAGCTAGGACCTGGGGCAGCAGCTGGGAATGTATGCAGTCAAATCCCTTCCAGAGATAAACTGGGAGATGGGCTTTTTTGTCCGCTTCCTCTGCTTCCTCCAGAGGATATATCTGTAGGAAGTGCTCTCCTGCCTGTTTGAAAACTGTTGTTTTTGTTTGTTTGTTTAATTAATATGGTCCTGTGGGACTCATGAATGCTGAGCCCTGTTGCCTATTAGTGCTTGGGAATTTGAGGACCTCTCTCTCAGGTGACAGCTGCCAAAGTTGAGGGACTAGGCATATGAACAAGCTCCTTTCAAGGAGAAACTGGAGACTGGGAGTTATTGCTGGAGTAGCAGAGGGAGAGAGGAGGGAAAGAGCCCACTGCCAGGCAGGAAGCAGCTGGGAGAATATGCAGTCCAACCCCTCCAGGAAAAAACAGGGAAGTGGGTGTTTTTGCCATTTCTCTCTATGCTTAGCCCAGGGCAAATAGCCATTGGCAGTATCCATTAACAACTGCTTCTTTGTTTGCTATAGTCCTTTAGGACTTGTGAATGCAAGTCCCATTGGCTAGGTGATATGAGGGCCAATCCCTCAGGTGGCAGCTATAAAAATTGGGGTGCTAAATGTGTAGACAAGCTCCTTTTTTCTAGGATGAAGCTTGTGACTTGGTTTTACTGAGGAAGTGAGCCAGAAGAAGGCGGGGGTGTGTGTGTGTGTGTGTGTGTGTGTGTGTGTGTGTGTGTGTGTGTGTGTGTTGGGGGACCTGCTCTTTTGGGCTCTAGGGCTCTCTGTCCACTTTTAGAAGTGGGCTAATTAACAGCCAGACCCTCAAGCAGCCGCTGGTGACTATTCAACAAACCTCTTTTACAGAAACAGCAAGAGAGGGAGTTTTTGTCTGCTCTTTCTGCACTGAGCCTGGTGGGGATAGCCCTGAGGAGTGCTCAGATGTCTGTTAACTTCTTTGTTTGCTAAAGTCAGGTGGGACTTGTGAATGCAAGCTCCATTAACTCTAAGAGCTAGGTGATTTGGGGCCATTCTTCAGGGTACTTAACATTTGGGACATTGGATGTGTGGTCCAAATCCCTTGTGCTTCAGAGACAAGCTAAAATTTCTGGGTCCTGCCCTGACTGTTGTGGCTCGGTGGTTTGGATATTTTTCTGCAAACTGAAAGGTTGCTGGTTCAATTGCCAGTCAGGACACATGCCTGGGTTACAGGCTAGGACATGGTTGGGGGTGTGAGAGAGGCAACCAATTGATATTTCTCTCACATTGATATTTCTTCTTCCCCTTCTTCCCTCCCTCTCCTTCTCTCTAAATATAAATAAATAAAAATCTTTAAAAAAATGAAAGGCTCTGTGGTAAGGGTGGGGCTTATGATGAGAGTGTATGTTAGCCTTTCCTACCCATTTCGATGCTGGTATTTTCTCAGTCCCCTGATGTATCGGAACCACTAGTTCTGGGTTTCTCTGAGGAAATTGATCTATGTGTATTATATACATCCACTCAATGAGGTAAATTCTGGAGCCTCCTATGTCACCATCTTGGTGACATCTTCAGAAAAGTTGAATACAAATAAAAATTATCTTTAATCTACTTGTTTTTATTTTTATTCTGTACAGTAGAATGAGCAGTCAGAAGGGAAATAAAGGCAGGAAGGAGGGAAGCCCTTGAAATTCAACGTATGGTCTCCACTATCTGAGAAAGAAAGCCTTTGAAACTGTGCTTTAATCCCAAGGCCTGAAAGGCCACAAAGGGCCTGGAGTCCCTGAAGGAAAAAGCCCATTAACGCTTTTGGACATTCATGCCTGCCCCCCATGAAAGCTGACATCACCTTTACCTGTCAATCAATATGTAACTTCTTCACCCCATCCCACCAACTATATAAGTCCTCAGAACAAAGGACTCAGGAGCTTGGTGCTCTTGAGTCTCTGGCCACCTGGCCTCTGGTCACCCATATGCTTGCCACCCATGTGTTTGCCACCCTGGCCTTTGGCTGTCCTTCCCCTGCTTTGCCCTGAACCTGTGTCTCCACCATCCCCCACCCCCAACCTCAACAAGGCCTGTTCTCTTCCATGTGAACATATCACCAATGAAATCTGCTTGCACACTAATGGATTTGCTGATCGGTAATTTTGTACGGCATTGGCAAGAAGAACCAGGTCTCTCCCAGCAACAATTCTATTACAGTTGTCCCAGTTTTCCCCCTTTTGCCTTCCTCCTTCCCCCCGCCCCCCCGCCACCCCACCACTCCCACAGTTATCCCTCACACAGTCATCCATGTCTATGGGTCATTCATACATGTTCTTTGACTAGTCCCTCCCCCTTCTTTCCAATATCCTCCTTCCTCCTCCCCTCTGGCCACTGTCAGTCTGTTCCCATGTTTCCATGTCTTTGGTTTTATTTTGCTCGTTAGTTAATTTTATTCATCGGAATCTAACTGAGAGATTTTGATAAAGGTGTTGTGGTGGTTTGTGGATCTGAGGGTCCGGGACCCACTGTGGGTACTTGGCTTTGTGCAGGAAAGAATTCAAAGATGGGCCAGCGAAATTTAAAGTGAAAGAGTATTTATTAGTGAAGCAGTGAGAAAAAGAGTGGCTACTCCACAGATAGAGCAGCCCCTCCCCAGTGGGATTTACTTCTTTTATTTAGGCTAATTTAATGAAGGGTAGGGTATTCAATAAAGGGGAGGAATATGCAGGATCTTTCTGAGGATAGGAGTAAAGATTTCTCAGAAGAGCCCCCTTGGCCATTTTCTGCCCTTATATGGTCTTTGTGTTTCTGAATAGGGCAGGTAGGGGTGGTTCATTTAGAATGCTAATGTGTTACATTGAGTGTATAATGCGGCCAGGGGGTACTATAAGGTGAAATTAGTTACCATATTTGGCTGAGCTGGTCTTCTGCTGGTTCTAAGCCATAAATCCATGGGGGGTTGATCTTACTATATCCTTGAAAGTCCCTATAGATGTTTTTGATTATCTCACCACACACTCTGTCTCAGTTTAACTACCTGGGAGGAAAGACAGAAGAAGGAGAAATGGAAGCAAAAGACTCAAGCAATATGGAATAGGAAGCTGAGAGGGTAAGTGAGAATTATAATAAGACTCAGCAGTTATTTAAAATTAAAAGAAATTTAACTGCTTTTTTTTTTAAGACTAGGTCCCCTAATTTTATTATTTGTGATGATAACTGTTGCTTTTCAGGGCTGGAGTTACAATTATTTTCAACAAATTGTCCCTGCTGGTGGTACATGAGATTTGGAATGTAATGTCATTCCTCTTGGTGTGAACTGACACAACTTACCACATGTTTTGTAAGCTCTTCTGCATCTGTGGGGGGACAACGTAAATAGCACTGGTCCCACTTTCTGAGATAGGCTGTATGTGGAGACCAAGACTGGACTTAAATAACTCATAGCTCCTAATAAGACATGTGGAGAGCATCAGTGGTACACACTGGACCATATGGGATTGCACTCAGGGAAGAGATCATCCGAGAGAAGTTTATTATTAGATTAAAACCAATCCTAATGATAATAGGCTTTTATTATTAGTTTGTATAGAACAAAGCTTAACTCTAGGTGTTTGTGTTGCAATGGCTGTAGGCCACTGGCTGTTGAAATCTTGTGTACTTATCTTTCCATTTCAGTTATAGAAAAACAAAAAAGAAGAAAGAAGGTTAGAATAACAAAAATTGACTGGAAGCAGACTGAATAAAGATGGCACTAAATGTGACCTCCAGGAGACAGTGTACCTCATTATATCTTGATTATAATATATTAGCATGCTAGCTGACACACTCACCTGCAGTGTGACAGATGTGACTCAGACCGTATAAGGGAAGAAAAGGGGTGGTGCCCCAGTTCAGGGAAGAGAACAGTTCATCCCCTGAAAGTTAATGCATATGCTTCCCCTTTATTATGTTTCTCCCATAATAGCCTCCCCCAGACCTCTCTAGAAGGAGACATTGATCTGTGATTTTGACTCCTGCTTCTCCATTCCCTGGCCTTTGAATAAAGCTTGTGCTGCTAAATGTTCAGCTTTGGTTTTATTTTTGGCTTGGTGACACCAAATGGAGGAAGAACCTTGAAATGGAAGAGGGTATCTCCTGGGGACCAGGTCCCCTCAGTGGGGGTCTGGATGATCTAAATCAGTAAAATTTGCTCTGTTGGCAAAATTAAAACATATTCTGGAATAGAACTTCTTAAACTATCTTTGTGAAGTCCAGATCTTTGCTTTTTTTATGTCTGCCTATTTTGTTTTGGCCTGATACTTTTGTAAAATATAGTACAAATTAAATATGAATTGTGACACCATAAAAGTCCTAGAGGAAAACATTGGCAAGAAAATCTCAGACATTTCATGCAGCAACATCATCACCGATATGTCCCCTACAGCAAGGAACATAAAGGAAGGAACAAACAAATGGGACCTCATCAAAATAAAAAGCTTCTGCATGGCTAAAGAAAACAGCATTAAAATGAAAAGAGAACTAGCTATATGGGAAAACATATTTGCCAATGACACCTCAGACAAGGGTATATATCTCTAAAATATATAAAGAACTCGCATGACTCCACTCCAAGAAGACAAACAACACAATTAAAAAATGGGCAAGAAACTTGAACAGACACTTCAAGGAGAACATACAGAGGGCCCTGAGACATATGAAAAGATGCTCAGCATCACTATCCATCAGAGAGATGCAAATTAAAACCATAATGAGATGCCACTTCACACTAGTCAGAATGGCCATCATAAACAAATCAACAAACAAGTGTTGAAGAGGATGCAGAGAAAAGGGAACCCTAGTGCACTATTGGTAGGAATGCAGACTGGTGCTGTCACTGTGGAAAACAGTATGGAATTTTCTCAGAAAACTAAAAATGGAACTGCCTTTTGAACCAACAATTCCACTGCTGGGATTCTATCGTAAGAACCCTGAAACACCAATCCAAAAGGACCTATACATCCCAGTGGTCATAGCAGCATAATTTATAATAGCCAAGTGCTGGAAGCAACCTAAATGCCCATCAGTAAATGAATGGATCAAAAAAAAAAAAAAAAAA
>PVKU01008875.1:0-61157 GCA_004027475.1 Anoura caudifer | reverse complement strand
CAGAGAGGTTCAATAATTTGGCCCAGAACAGCAGCTGAGAAGTGGCAAGGCAGCTGTGGAGATTTGAGACAGAGCTGGAGACTCCAGGGTGCCTGCAAGCGTGCGGTCCACTCGGCCCACCCTGCCCCCTCCCCCTTCATGAAGCAGGGGGGTGGGGGGGGGTGGCCCCAGACGTGAGCCGATCCCACTGCTCCTCTCCACTCAGTATTCAACCAGCCGCCCTTTTAGATTAGCGACGCTAGAAATCTTTCAGAGGAGTGAGCTTATACGTCCGTGTGTGATTTAAAAGTTAAACGTGTCAGAAATTTTCAAGTGGAATCAACAAAAATATATTAGGCTGGTTTATGACGTTTTAAATTACGAGAACATTTATCTTCAAAGAAATGCAAAGTGTTTTGTTTCTCATTTGTAGTTCCAGCGTTGTTGAATTATCTTGATTATTTCCACTTGCTGAATGGACTTAGACGTAGTTATGAAATAATTTTCTTACGTTGTATGAACATTTGTAAATAAGCATTCTTATTTTCAGGTACAGATTTATGAATTAGAGGAACACAAGATTGAAACGTGGAGGGGTAAGTACTGTGGGGTGTTTAAAATCTTTTAATATCAGCAGAAATGTTCTACTTGGTGTTTAAAATAGGTCTTAACTTCACAGACCCTTTCCTCTGCTTAATGATAAATTACGTTAATTAAAGCATTGTGGTTTTTTTAAAGATTTTATTTGTTTTGTAGAGAGAGGGGAAGGGAGGGAGAATGAAAGGGAGAGAAACATCAGTGTGTGGTTGCCTCCCGCGCGTCCCCAGCTGGGGGCCTGGCCTGCAGCCCAGGCCTGTGCCCTGACCAGGAATCAAACCAGCGACCTTTCACTTGGTGGGACGATGCCCAATGCACTCAGCCACACCAGTCAGGGCAAACATTTATTCCTTTCTTAGCTTTGACAGCATGCCCTCCTGCCATGCGTAGTGTCCATTCTGTTCAATAGAAATTCATGAAGAACCTGCAGCAGGACTTAGTAAGGCCGGGAATGGGAAGATGAGTGAGCTAACTGGCACCCACGTCTCTGTCCCCCGGGAGCCACCGTTTCAGTGAGAAGTATTACCCGCCCCCCCCCCCAAATTCGCCTTGGTACAGAAAATGCACCAAGGAAAGCCTGAGATAGACCAAAGTGAGGGTCTGCCCTTCTGTGAATTTACTCATCATTTCTTTACAAATCCGGGAGAAACTCAGAACCAGTGACCCTTGAACTAGATGGTTGGAACCAGCTTGCGTGAAACTAGCGTCCTGGCTTCTCCTGGTTGCTTGTGACATTAGCCTTTACCCTTCGTAATCACAGCCCCCTTTTCTGAGATGGAGCCGTTTTTAAATCCAAACTGCTCGACTCAGGCGCTGTTCTGTGTTAATGGGTCCCCTCAGCTGGGCTGGTGGGGAGGGACGCCGCCTGTCAGCAGCCAAACTGTAGACACAGGCCTGGCGGGAACCACAGCCCGGAGCCTGTTCTGGGGAACAGTGGTGGGGGCCCCATGGGGAGGGGTGTTGGTGCTGGAGAGAAATGGAGGGACCCATTGAAGGCCAGTTTTTAATTGAAAATTGAAATTTAGCTTCCTACTTGCCATAATCTGCTTGGTTTGATAAGCAACCTTCGTAACCGGCTGGGAAATGTAAACATCTGTTAGGATTCTCTAAAGGGCTCAGGGACTTTTAATTCCGTGTGACTCAAAAGTTTCATTGAGTGATGTACTTGATGTATGACGGCAGCTTTATCAACTCCAACTAAACCATGTCGGCGCGGTGGTCCGTGTCTTAACCCTGCCTGTCCTGACGTGAATGTACAGGGGCGGGCAAACATGGGTTTCCAGTTGTGAGTGTGCAAAACAGAGTTTATGCTCACATTGCTATTTGTTAATTCTATTACTTGTATTACAACTGGGAACCTACGTTTGCCGGACCCTGCACACCTCAACACCCACAGTTACTTGTTACCAAATTCTCCTGTTAGACCAGGTGCGAGTCTCTTTACATTGTGACATCACAGGGTTATTCGATAGTAATAACAGTAATGTCAAATGGCCTTGAACGCCCTCCGTATAAAAGCCTCAGTAAATTAATTGGTCGATCTTTACAAAGACCATTTCCACCTCCTAGAAAGATCCCCAGGATGCAGTATGTTTGGAGCATTCATTTGGTAACGTAAAACTTAAGGCCACTTAACGAACGAAGTCTGTTACGGCTTTTGGTTTATTCTTTAACTCAAGAAATTCAGTCCCAGAGGAGGTCGCGAAGGCTGCGTCTCTTGCGGATGGCGTAGCTGGGCAGTGACCTCTGCTGGCCCTGCTTTTTAGCAGCTGCCCTGACTTTTCATTTTTAGAGCATCTCTTGTAGGATTCTCTTTTAAATAGTTAATTTTTCCGCAAAAAGGCAGCGTCCTGAAAGCAGCTTGGAAGTTGTTTAAAATAGCCGTAAATGTAATTGCGACGGTAGTTTCCGCTAAATTAAATTTGATTTGGGTTTTTAATCTAATTATTATCTATAAATTGCAGGGTAGCTTGATTTATGTAATTATTGCAAAGAGCAAATGTGTTACTAATTACATATTTTCTTTCTGTAACTGCAGAGCTTTATTTACAAGAAACATTTAAGCCTTTAGTGAATATATCTCCAGATGCAAGGTAAACGTGTGAAGTTTTTCTCCTTTGAAAACCTTCATTCAGATTCATCTGTTTTGTTACCATGATTGGTTGGTTGATAGATTTTTTTTTTAATCCAGATAAGGGCCAGCCTCCTTAATTCCACATATTAAATTCAGGAAATCGAGAGGCAGTAGAAACCCTGGCCATTGTTGCTGCAGAGGATCGGTAATGGACCAGGGAGAAGGTCGTACTCAGCAGCCTTAAAACCCCAGCCCTCTGCAGCAGAAACCTGGCAGGGAGCTGGGTAGGCGGGCAGGGTCCCAGGCCCTCCTCCCACCAATGAGAGCGGTCTGTGGAGAGCGGTGCCCCGGAATGCACCTTAAAACACCTGCCCCAGTGGGTCTCACGTGCCCTGAAGTTGAAAGTCAGTCTCTGTTAGACTCCGGTCCCAGGGGGTCCCAAAGAACAGGCTGCACTCTCAGAAGTTGCTTAGCCCGTATATTTTGCTCCAAGCCTTCTGGGACAGCTCTGGTCCATTCCCACGTTCGTACGAAAGCATTCTTAATTCTATATAGACTGCTAGCGTGAAAAAGTGGGATGTTGATTTTTAGTATTTTACTTCTAAGTCCCAACAATTAAAAAACACCTGCCCTGCCTCCCGGTTGGCGGTCACAGGGGAGGCCAGCGGCCAGCCCCACCGGCCACAAACGCCGCTGCCGCTCATGGGGTCCGTTAGCTTTCCCAGGGCTCGGTGTCCGTCCTTCCTCAAATGAAAGCCGTAAACGAGCTAACTGAACAACTGCTTGAGCTGCACAGCACACGGTCGTGTTGGAGATTAATTAACACAGACTGTGGTCGGGGAATATTTACTGCAGTCTCCAGTGTCAGACTTTTCCAAAACACCGTTTTAAGTCAGCCCGTGTCTCACGATTGTCGTAGGGAAGCACGGAGACGCGCTTTTGAAAGCAGGGGTGGTCCGAAGTGTTCGCATTTCCCCCCGAAAGCCTCCTAACCGCTTTCCCGGCTCTTCCCACAGCCTCTTCGACGCTGTATACTCGTTGATCAAAAATAAAATCCACAGATTGCCCGTTATTGACCCCATCAGTGGGAACGCACTTTATATCCTTACCCACAAAAGAATCCTCAAGTTCCTCCAGCTCTTTGTAAGTAGTTTTCCGGCGTTGCTAAAGACGTAGTCACATCCCCTTGAACTAAACCCACTTCCAGTGCGTTGGGTCCTGTTGCCCTCGGAAGAGATCGTCAGGTTTGAGGCCCCTGTTCCTCACCTGGGTTTCCCAGCTTTTTACTGTCTGAACTGTACGTTTTCAAAGTCGATCCCAGTTAAAAAGCCGTCACCTTTTCCGGGGGCAAGTGGCAAAAGAACAAAACCGTTTGGAATCCTCTGTTTATGTGAGAGTATTTCACCACCTAAACTAGGAGGGGAAATAGAGCAGTTTCCCAGTCAGTCTAATGAGGGAAGTGCTCCCCAAGGTAAACCGAGTCGATGATTTATCGTGACTTGTCTCAAGGCGCTTTATTGGCGTCACGGTCTTGGAAACACGCATTCGCCAGGTGCCGCCCCCAGAGTGAGATTCCCGTTATTAACGGCAGCAGTGAGAGGAAAGCCCAAAGCGAATAAAATTCCGGCAGGAGAGTACCGTGCTGGTCCGAATGAGGGCTGTGTCCCCTGCAGGGTCCCCCACTGCCTTCGAGACGAGACAGTTTGGTAATCGTGTGAAACTTCGGACCCCGTTTGGTTGGTGGGTTTCACAGAGGCCCCGAGAGGCCAGAGCGTTCAAGTTTTTCCGTTGAACTTGACTTTTTTCCTTGCAAGGTCAGGTAGAAGAGCAGGTGGCCTCATTTCATGGTGCCAAAGAGACCATTTGAAGAGTTGTTTTTTTTTTTTTTTAAGAGGTTAACAGACATTAAAAAGCGCATCCGATTAGCTCTCCCATTTGCCTCCCCATAGCTTCAGATAAGGCGATGGCATGGCCTTCTGGTGGGGACGGGGGAGGAGCCAGGCCCTGCTCCCAGCAAGCCGCCGGCCTCCGCTGGGCCAGGCCTGGTGGGTACAGTCCCTGGGACAGGCTCCTGCCCAGCACGCCAGTCCCGTATCGTAATAGTTTACGTGGGAAAAATAACACTCTGCCTATTAAAATTAATGATAAAGAAGATAGCAAGAAAAAGGGTCATTTACCCAAAAAAGCATGGGATTCGGGAGAAAGACGGTCATGGAAGGAGAATTAGGGACGCGTGGATGCTGCAGGCCAGACTTGACATCGTGTGGTCTGAGGCAGCCGCCTGGGGTCCAAGCTGTAACAGCGCCGGGCGGGTGTGGAAGGCCCACGGTCTTAGCCATTTAGCCCCTAGAGAAGGTGCCTTAGAGTGGCATTTACAGTAAGTCAGGCGGTGTCCTGAGCACTTCACGTGATCAGTCTGAGCCTCGCCACCACCCCCTCAGGTATTTTTGTTACTCCCGTTTCATGGGGGTGAAACCGAGTGAGGCTGGGTGACTGCTTTGGTCCCCACGGGCAGCCTGACCAGCAGCCTGTCCCAGTCCCGCTGCCTCCTGCCCCGTGTACCCGGCTCCCCCAGTCTCCAGACGTGAAGTGGCCGGGTTCTAGCCCCCACCCCACGGCTCTGCTGCCACAGGAAAGGGGCAGCGGGGTGAGACCGGCCTTTGGTGTCTCTCGTAGGAAAAGGCGAGGAGGTCGCCCTGCCGGGACCGCCTTGTATTGGGGCCGATATGGTAATTGGAGTCATTATGTTAGACTTGCTGGATAGCTAGCGGTTTTCAGGTCGCAATACAGAGTTTTAAAGAAGTTTCAGAACGTGGTTTTGAGCTTTCTGAGAAAAAGGGGCGTTCCCCTCGGAGATAGCCGACAGTCAGCCTCAGCGAGGAGGATGGAACTGGGGTGGCCCTGTGGGCTAGGTGGCCTAATAGGTCTTTTTTTTTTTTCTCTCTAAATTTCTAGGAGTCTCATGATTTGAATATTGATGAACTCTTTGACTTGAACATTTTGTTTCTTCTAATTGTTCATCTTTTCCTGATAATTATAAGGTACACCAGGAGGATGGAATCGACTATACCCTTTCTAAAAGGTGGATTTTTGAAACCATAGACCTTATTTTGTTTTAGTCAAATGTGATCCTGCACTCCTCTCTTCTGCCTTCTCCCTCCTCCTTTAAAACAGCCATGAAAAAAAAAAAAGTTAACTTTTAAAGGTTCTTTTAATTCTGTTCGGTTGGCTTGTCCTTCATGCCTAGTAGATAAAAATGGGAGCCCTCCGAAGGGGAGAGAGTTCAGGATGCGGATGGAGGTGGGATGGTGTGAGGACGCGCCCAGCCGCTCAGGGAGCCACATCAAACACATGGGCTTGGAGACGTGCGGGTTCTTCACGCACGACCCAGTGAGGGCCGCAGGAAGGACCGGGGGTGTCATGTGAATCCTTGAGAATGAAGCGTTCTTGGTGGCTTCCGGGTTTTCGTTTTGAAAAACACCTGCCGTTCCCTTCCGTCCTCTTTGCCGCTGGGTGCAGAGAAGGGGAAAAAATGCCACGGTGTTAGTGCTTTGCGATACTTTGTTAAGTAGTTAAACAGAATAGACTCATGCACTCGTGGGAACAAGAGAGCTCTTAACCTGTGCCATTTCCACATTCATTCAGACACCCAGGTGGAAAGTTGGAAAAGACTCACTTTACCATGTCACGCTAGTTTCTCATTTGTGTGGACGTTCGAACGCAAAAAGGGGCCTGTCGTGCCTCTAGAGCCTTTCCCCTTCCCCTCCCCGCAGATGTCCGACATGCCAAAGCCGGCCTTCATGAAGCAGAACCTGGACGCGCTGGGCATCGGGACCTACCACAACATCGCCTTCATCCACCCGGACACGCCCATCATCAAAGCCCTGAGCGTGTTCGTGGAGAGACGGGTGTCCGCCTTGCCCGTTGTGGACGAGTCAGGTCTGTGTTTGGCCTTGGACAGGAACGAAGGTGTATCTCGGGAGCGTTGGGTTGCTGTCGCACGGCCCAGGCTCCTGGGGTGTCCAGCCTTTCGGCGTCTCTGGGCCACGGTGGAGGAAGAAGAGCTGTCTTGGGCCCCATGTTCAATACATTGCAACACGTGATCACAAAATAATCTCATAGTGTCTTAAGTAAATTTACGATTGTGCGTTGGGCCGGATTCACAGCCATCCTGCGCCGCAGGCAAGCCGTGGGCCTCAGGCTGCACACCCCTGGCCCCAGCCTGTGTGCTAAGTGGAGGAAGTGAACATTTAGATTGGGTGGGTAAGCTCAGTGCTAAGGGGCACTTGGGGAAGTAAGAATTGTAAACTGGCTTCTTTTCACTGTTTTCATTAAAATAGGACTTCATGTGCATTTAAAAATGGACATCTTTATTTTATTTAGCAATATGTAAATCTTAATCATTACCTAGTTACGGCTGATTTTAAATGTGATTTTGTGTTCCTAAGACATTTTGCTAACATATGTCTTCATTTTTAGGAAAAGTTGTGGATATTTATTCCAAATTTGATGTAATTGTAAGTATTCTCAATTTTGTTAAGTCTGCCATCTCGAATGTGTTCACTTTTTTTATTTTTGTTAGGATTTTATTTATTTTAGAGAGGGGAAGGGAGGGAGAAAGAGAGGGACAGAAACATGAATGTCTGGTTGCTTCTTGAGCACCCCCTACTGGGGACCTGGTCTGCAACCCAGGCATGTGCCCTGACTGGGAATCGAACTGGCGACCCTTGGTTTGTTGTCCAGCATTCAATCCACTGAGCCACACCAGCCAGGGCTAAAATGTGTTTAAAACATATTAAATAACCCGTTTTTGTGGTTTTCTGTAATTTAATGATTTCTAGCTTTTTTGAGTGTAAAGATCTTATTAAGAGAATTCCATAGACTGTCCCTAGTAACTGTACTTCTAATATCCATTGGTTTAGCAAGTGCATAATGTATTAGTCGCATTTTATAACTCTTCCATCTTTTCAGTTCATGTAGTGTTTACCCATCACTGCAGCATGTGTATGTATTTGAAATGGTCATTTTTCTACGCAGGGACATTATTTATTCCCCCAATGGGCATGTGCTCAGTGCACATGAATTTGGTATCATTGTTTGATGATTGGGGACAACTGTCCTGTGGGGGGGCTCCGCCCGCAGAGCCCCATCCGTCCATCAGGGATGAAAGTAAAACTACCAAGACATGATCTACTTGGGGAGGAAAGGTAGTCAGTCTCTCAAAGGAGAAGGACCCAGAGCCCCTTCCTCACTGGGCTTTTATTGGGTTCAAATACACAGGAATACAGGTATGTCAGGTGGCAAGGATCAAACAATGGATAACATTTCAAAGAAATCTGAGGGCTTAATCTGAGTCAGTGTCTGTCAGGAAAGAGGGTTGCAAAAACTTTGGGAGACATACTCGTTTCCTCCTTGGACTCTTATCACTTAAATGAGAGCACTCTTAGCAAAGCAGGTTTCACAGGACTTTACGAATTCTTCCTTATGCCCGATCACCCGGGGAGCCTGCTCTGGCTGGCACAGGGCTGCACCGCCCTCCCTCATAGTTTCAGGCTTAAGCCGATTAGAGCCAGGAAGCAAGAGATAAGGGAGACATCTCCCAGGCAGAAATGGGGACTCAGGCTAGGTCAGACTAGCCGGGGGGCAAGGGTCCATCACCCCCTCCTTGCTGCAGCCCCCCCCCCAGTCCTTCCATGAGGGCCTTCCAAGTGGTCGTGTCTGGCTTGGGTTGCCCCTCCCTCCAGGAGTCTTACCCGTCATTGGCTAACTGACCAAGCATTGGGGCCAGAGGTGGATGATGAAGCAGAAGCAGCGCTCCTGCCAGGGAGATAAGCTCTGTCTCCTTAGTGGCTCAGGTCCTCTTGACAGAACAGACCCAGATGAAACGGGTCCCCTGGGCTCCCACTCAGCCCAGCCATGGGGTGGGGGTTACAGCTCCTGAAACCAGGCAGAACGGCCCGCAACATCGTCCTAAAGAAGACAGCAAACGGGTTAAATAGTGACTGGCAGTCCTGTGTGCGTCCCTGGTTTAACTCCGCTAGGTTGACTTCGGCGCTGCAGTTTTCCACGTGATGCTTTCCCTCCTCGTGCGTTCTCAACGCACTTCCCAGGAATCTGCCGTTATTTGGACAAAAGGAAACTGAAACTCCAGTCGCCCCATCCAGCGGTCTCCTCTGTTTCATCCTGTTCTGCTTAACAGGATAGACACCAAAGAATCTCTGTACATGCTCATTGGAATGTGGGTGGGCGGGACCTGCTCAGATTAATCAGAACCCCGAGGGGCTCCCCGGGCAGGTTCCCCAGCCCTGTAGCGCTTCCCACCCGAGGTTAGTCCACCTCTCAAAAGACTCTATCCAGGCAGGGAGCCGTGCAGGGCGAGGTTGGCGGGGGCTTGGGGGGAGATCTTTAGAGAGACATACAGTCAAGTTAGCGACATGGCGTCCTGATTAAGGTCCCCCTCGTGAGCCTTAATGACGACCACGAAGAGGATGATAGTGCAGACGGCCTCTTACAAGCTCCATGTGCTGGGGCTGAAACAAATGTTCCCGGGTTCAAGATCGGGCTGCTTGACACTTACTCATTTGGGTCGTTAGCGTTGAACCCCAATGAAAGCATGTAATTCCTTCTGTTGCCTTATTGCAGAACCTTGCTGCTGAGAAAACGTACAACAACCTTGACATCACGGTGACCCAGGCGCTTCAGCACCGCTCCCAGTATTTTGAGGGCGTTGTCAAGTGCAGTAAGCTGGAGATACTGGAGACCATCGTGGACAGAATAGTGCGCGCAGAGGTGAGATGGTTGTTCCAGGTCCCTTCCTCCCCACCCTCACCTCTGCCCACCAAGCCACAGAAGCCCCAACCAGTGAATGGTGCCTTAGGGCTGTGAATCTCGGGACCGGCCTGTGGGGCCGCCATCAAGTTCACTGGGGTGGTGCCATCTCCCAGTGCCGGAACCTAGCATGTTACTGGCACATAGTAGGTCTTCTCTAAATGTTCACTGAATGGGATTTTTTTTAAGTCCTGATATCAGAGTTGAATCGGGTAAACTGGTAAGATACTCCCATGGTTTAAAAAACACGTACTGGAGGAAAGCAAAGTCCCAAGAGCTTGAAGTTCCCTTTGGGTATTTACAAATTGAAAGCTGAAAATGCTCAATTACATGGTTTTAACAAAGTGATAAAATGTACTCTGATTTTTTTTAAGTAAGAGTGTAATTTCTCTCTTCCCACTGGCACCTCTGTCTCCTGCTTCCAGTAAACAGTACGTGTCCGGTGACCTCATCTCGCGACCCTCCGCACTCAGGTCCCGTCACCCTTACCGCCTGCAGGGTTGGTTGCCAGGTGTGCCGCGTAACACTCTCAATCCAGGGTGAGCGAGGTCATCCCCTAGCACACCTAATTCCGCATACCCATCCCTGAATCCTTATTTTCTTCCTTGTTAGACAGGGAGAGAAGTACCCTGTCCATCAACTCTAGGGCTGAAGGGTGTGGCTGTGCCCCTTCTGGGACAAGCCCTGATCCGGCAGAATCAGCCCCTCGTGATCAGCGTGTTTGGGTGCCTCTTCTGACTGAGGGCACGAACACAGCCCGAGAAGAAAAGTGCCTGATTGTTCCCGAGGCTAACGACGGGCCACTGGCTTGCTTTCTGAACGTTTCCGTGAAGGAGGGCGCCATCAGTCCACCCAGCCTTGTTCCCTCTGCACGCTGACAAGCCCCGCCCTGCCCTGGCCTCAGCGGAGGTGACATCCCAGCCTCAGCTGCTGTGGCTGCGGATGGGTTTCCCTGGACTCTCAGCAGGAAGTCTTTCCTCCTTCTCCCAAATGTAGCATCCATCACTGCTCGTTTTGCAGAGGAGTTTAATTGACTTAGGCATATGTGATGTTATGAAGGTCCCTAGAATTATGTGCCTTTTGAAGATTATCAGCAGAAATAGATCAGGGATCCCTCCTATTTGTAAGCAGAGTGGACATCCAGGGGGTGGCATCCTTTATGGTGGTTAAAAATCGTGTTGTAGGAGAATTTTGTTGCTGCGGGTAGACACAAACCGTGTACTGCCAAGAGATAAAGCCAACTGCCGCACAGCAGTGTGGCTCTTTGTGGTCATACCCACGTGTACCCGTGGACAAGCGGCTAGAAGGACCTGCACCCCGGCGTGAACTTGCCGGCCTCTGGGTGGCCGCCTCCTGGCTGTGCCAGGGCTCCTCTGTGGCCCCCAGCACTCCGGCCGGGGCAGGTGCCGCTGTCGAGTAGAAGAGAAAAGCGGCTGGCTGGTCTTTGAAGTTCATCTGGTGAACAGCAGAAATTTCATTACACTATGAGGCTGGTCATCGAGGAAAGTAAAGATGTAATTAACCAGTTTCTCAAGTGAACCATCCTGGCTTTTTTCCTCATTGAAATAATTCCTTTTACCAGATGACTTCCCGGCGAGGGGCCGAGACCGGTTTTTAGCTCCGATGTATTGAACAGTTCAATAGGAGAAGGGTATGCCGTGTCAGCAATGGTTCGGTTTATTTCTATGACCTAAGGGTCGCACTGGCTTTTAGGTATCTCAGAGAAGGACATTCGTAAAGTCTAGACCCAGCAACAGAAGGCAAGAAAATACTTTCAGTGGTCATTTCTGTCTAGTAGAATTTATTCTCGAAGTGAGAGCGTTTCCCCTTGACCTTCAGCAGCTCAAAAGATAGTCAACGTTAACGGAATGCAGACCTCCGTCCTAGAGGTAAACTGTTATTTTAATTTATGGTTATTAAATGTGTAGTTACAGCACAGGATTATTGAAGAACCCCAGTTTTTTAGAGAAACTCACAAAAGAAATATATGTTGATTAGTGTGAGAAAGATGATAGTGATTTTTTTTTTTTTTTTTTTTTTTAGCCCAAAGCAAGCTAGGAAATCAAGAGCATCACCAAAAGTGTCATTGCAGACAAACTGTAGGCAAAGTCAAGGTGGCAGCAGCTAGGAGGACGCTGCACTCACCCCCTTCCATAGGCACACTCAAATGTGCACCTTCAAGTGCATGACAGGTCTGTCCAGAAAGTATCCAGCCATATACCATGAGGAATAGAGACGTTTACTGATGGAGATACAAGCTACATTGTGCACAGGACAATGACACCTCAGTCCCCTTCAAAGTAGGCACCTTGGGACCCCAGACAGTTCTCCCAGTCGCCATCAGCTGCTCTGTCATATTTTACTGAATCCCATCAACAGTCTAAAATCTCTTCCCTTTCAAAGGTGATTTTACTTTTGGGAAAATCCAGAAGTCACAGGACACTGCATCTGAGCTATAGGGGGCCTGAGTCACCTGGGTGATTTGATGTTTCACCACAAAACTCTGCAGGAGACATGATGCATGTGTGGGCACATTGTCGTGATGAAGCTACCAATCACCAGTTCCCCACAGCTGTGGCCTTCTGAATCATCCAAATAGTTTCCGTGGAGGAATGTTCAAGCTTAACGCAAAATCTGATGCAGATTCATTGCTCTGTTTGCTCAGTCATTTTGAATGTGACGGCCACACAGTACAGGTGTTCACTCAACAGCATCTACCGCCCCCACTGACTAGTACAGTGAAGTCGTCTTTGTTCCCACAGGTGCATTCCAGTCCACCCTCCCTGGCTGCCAGGTCACATCGATGCTGCACAAACAGTTCTCATATTAACAATGGCTGGACTTTTTCCGGACAGGCCTCGTACACAGAGCAGCTTCTGAATAATAAATGAGATCAAGGGAGCCCGACACCCAGGTGCTCTGGCCCACCTCTGAGATCACCACAGCGCATTCTCAGACACACGCCCAGAGCCCATTTCAGCCCCCCCAAAAGGGAGCAAGCAGCATCAACAGGGCGTCCCCGCATGCCCCTGACCCCCCTGCCCAGAGCCGCTCCAGACTGGCAGGTCCAGCTCCAGGCACCGGAAGTGCCTGCCTGGCTCCCGCCAGCCCACCAGCACCACCTGGCACACAGCCTACCCAGAGGTCACGGCTGCTTTTTTTAAAACTGAGAAAGAGTACTATTTTGTGTAATTCATATAAGCAAACATAGAAAGTCAAACAAAATCAAAAGAGAGAACACTCTCTCAAATGAAGTCAGAAGAAAAATAACCTAGGGAAATGGAGATAAGTCATCTCTCTGATAAAGAAAGAGGCAGCCATAAGGGTGCTCACCAAACTTGAGAGTGGGACAAGAACTTCGGCAAGGAATTAGCATAATAAGGAACTAAGCAGAGCAGAAGAATACAATAACTGAAATGAAAAATACTCCGGAAGGAAGGACTCAACAACAGATTAGCTGCTACAGAAGACTGGATTAGAGACTGGGGAGGCAGACTACCGGAAGTCAACCAGTCAGAACGGCAGAAAAGGAAAAAGAATTTTTAAAAATGAGGGCAATTTAAGGAAGCTCGGGGGAACTACCAAGCACAAAGGTGTTCACGTGATAGGGATCCCAGAAGGAGAAGAAAGAGAAAGGAACTGAAACTTTATTTGAAGAAATAATGGCTGAAAATGCCTAACCTGGCAAAGAGAACAGACACCCCAGTCCAGGAAGCACAGAGAGACCCACACCAAATCTTGTAATCAAAACGGGAAAAGTGAGAGATGAAGAGATAATGTTCAGGCAGCAAGAGGAAAACAGCTAGTTACATGCAAAGGAAACCCGTAAGGCTATGTATGGCCCTGGCTGGTGGGACTCAGTAGCTTGGGCGTTGTCCCAGAGAACAAAAGGTCGTGGGTTCGATTCCCGGTCAGGGCACATGCCTGGGTTGCAGGTTTTGGCCCCTGCCAGAACGTGTATGAGAGGCAACCAATCAGTGTTTCTTTCTCTCTCTCTCTACCCCCCCACTCCCTATCTTCCCCTCCCCCCTCTCAAAAATAGAGAAAAAAAACTCTTCAAAAAAAAAACTTTTTTTTTTAAAGTAGTCAAGCCAATCAGCATTGCATTTGAACATGAGAGTCAAAGACCTTTACGTGGTTCTCTGCTGTCTCTCTCATTTGCAGGATGCGGTCATGGGAACGCATCTGAAAGGCAGTGTTTTCTTTCTGCCTTCCGTTTGAAAACTTTGTATTTCAGCGTGCTCACGCAGCCACGTCTCTCTCGTTGGCAGGTCCATCGGCTGGTGGTGGTGAATGAAGCCGACAGCATCGTGGGTATTATTTCCCTGTCGGATATTCTGCAGGCCCTGATCCTCACCCCGCCAGGTACACCGGCCAGTTTCTGACCTTGACCTGCTGAGAGAGGGGAGCGGGCCCAGCCTGCCGCTGCGTGGCGCCCCCTGCAGGGCGGCCTTCTGTGCCTTCCTCTGTAAATCGTTGTCATTCTCTCTGTGGTTGTGAGGTTTTGCTCTTCTGCTTGGGTGAGAGAGAAAAGTTTATAGGAAGCCTTCTGACTTAGCCTGTCCCTGTCCAGCCGTGCCTGAATAATCAAGGACTCATTGCCAAGTTCATCATCATAAGTTTTTCCATTAAAAGGCTGCCTGAAAAGCTAAGACCTCTTCAGTTTTGTTTTAGGACTACTAACAGGAAAACAGGAGGGAAAGTCTTTGGGTTCTAACTATTGAAATCTTCACCTACACCTCAGAGAGAGAATCAGCTTTCTGGTGTTTTGAATATATAAAACAAACTACAACACAACTTTTCCCACAAATAGCGTGTGGAAATTACATTAACTACCACGCAGCATCGATGGCTATGCTCATTTTTGCTAAATTCACTCTGAACCCGCCCAGGGGTCGCAGCCAGGGAGCGTGTGGAGGGGAAGAGGGGCCTCAGGAGAGAGGGGTTGGTGCTCCTCCTGTTTGGGGTGGGCTGAGGGGCCCTAGAACCAGCAGTCGCCTCCCCTTTCTTCTTTTTCCTCCTCCACTCCCTGCCCTCAGTTCCTTGGCCACACAGACCAAGTCCAAGACCAAGGCCAAGATGGGAGGCTAACTGATGTGCACTTTGAACTGTTGGAAGTTAAACATTACAGTGGATGTACTACAGTATTGATTTTTCTTCTGTTCAGAAATCAAACTAGCTAGGACCAGTTTTCACAGTCCACCTATCCCCTAAAGACACCCACCCTGCAGGAATACCCGCCACCACCAAGTGGGAACCCCAGGGCAGTGCAGTCACTGCGGTACAGCAGGGACCCGCAGGTCCGGAGTAAGTCACCCCTGGGCCTCGTCGGAAGGGTGTTCTGAGGGCCCCGCCCACATCTTCTGAATCAGGAACTAGACTCGAGACCTGGCACTGTCACTTTAAAATTTCAGATAGTGGAGAACTTGAAACTCACGATAATCTTTACAGTCATGAAATGCTGCTAAAGGGACTAAGTGAATGTGAGACTGTCCGTAGCATTATGTCATAACCTAAAATTGGCGGTGATCCGGATGTCTGTGAGCAGAAGAATGGACGGTGTTGTTCCGCTCCTCCAGGGGAACGCTACAAGCGTTCACCCCAAACACACCGCGGTACGGACAGTGGACGACCCCCACAGACAGTGTCCAGCCAAGGGCAGGCCCAGCCCAGGGAGGGACAACATTTATAGACAAGCGAACAGCTCCTTCCTGCACTACAGGGAGGGGCCTCCTCTCTGGGCAGAACCACCCACGCAGGCACAGAACCAGGCACAGAACCGGGCCACTTCAGGAAAAGACGCCCCTTGCCAGGCCGGCCCTGGGCCAAGGCACACCATTGTCCCGGCGAAGTCAGGTCTTGCTTGTCCCTGCTGCCGAGATTCTCTGTGTGCCCCAAACTCAGAGCAAACAAGTCAAGTTCATTATCTTCTGTCTGCCTTCGTGTCGCAAATCAGGAGAACATTGGGCTGGACAAGTTTAAATTTCTGACCAGATTTGGTATTTAAAAAATTCTAAGTCCTCGGCGCTCCTCTGTGGGGAGGAAGCTGCTGTGCAGCTAGAACTTGAAGTGTCTCCTACCACAGAGGTGATGTTACAAATTTAGCCAGGGGGTAGCTGCACTTGGAACCCTTCATAGTGTGCTCAAGGCTGTGTGCTTAGGAGAATGCTCTGTGTTCCCGATAACCGGACCGCAAGTGAACGCTGGGAGCAGACCTCTCGGGGCGCAGGGGCTGCTGCTCACACGCAGTCAGCCCGTGAGCCCGGCCCACGTGTCCCCCAGGAGATGGGTGAGGTGGGCCAGCTGCGCTCCTCCTGAGGCCTCCATTCCTTCCACTAGAGAAGGAGCAGGCCGACCCGGGCCCTCCGTCCCTTCAGAGACCCTGGAGTTGAGAGCAAATACGTGAGTGAAAGTATTGGTGCCCTTTTAAAGCTTCCACAGTGAGGCACCGGCGTTGTGCTTTGCACCAGGTAGTGGACGCTGTTCCCCGTGGAGGACACTGATCCGTGCGATAGTTTCCCTTCCAGAAAGTTTTTAGCAGAAGTCTGTGGTCAGACGTGACGCAGACTCTCCAAGTGCACCTGAGTAGTCACACGTACCACCGATGGGTCAGCAAGCAGTCCGAGGGCAGTGGCCACGTTTTTTTAGCCCCCTTTTCATAGATCGTTAGTCCCTTTCAGAGGTCGAGGGTCTGGCTAGAAAATAGGGGGGCAGCTGCCGTGTTGAGGAAAATGGTCATGTGCTCTGCTAACTCATTCTGAAACGCCCTGGCCACATCCGGTGGGCGTTGTGTGCCATTATCCTTGAACATGTTTCAAGTGTTTTTTTTTTTTTACACTTGTATGTGCACAGTGGAAGTACTTTGCGGCTTCACTAAAACATAACACACACCTCTTTTAAAATTCTTCAGCAGCAGAACCCTTTTCCGGATTAAGCCCCGCATGTTTAGAATCACAATATGTAACAGATTAAAAGTGTGCTGGGCTGCTGGTGGGTGGGCCGGGGAGCCTGGAGCCCACCTGCTCAGTGCCCCCTCATCCCCTGCATCCTGCCAGGGCCCTCCGGGTGGGCAGAGACCCCCCGGCGGGGTGGAGGACCCTGCCGCTGGCAGGGAGCTCACGCACAGCTGCCACGGGTTCTGATGTGGCTTTGAAACTTTTCTGACAGGGGCCAAACAGAAGGAGCCGGATGCTGAATGACCACCGGGACTGGAGGCGCCCTCCTGGGACTTGAACGAAGATGCTGGGTCACACTTTGCCTCGTCCACGCTGACCACCATAGAAGAGAGGAAAAGGGCCAAGAACGTATATCAGGGTTTAGCGATGGGTATTCTTTCCAGTGATGTTGAAACTAAGCGTGTAAAAAAAAAAACAAAAAAAGATTGTGTGTGTTTGCAGAGTCGGGCCTGCATCGTCACAGCTGTTTCCCGGCCTCTGTCTGAGAGATTTCAAATGCTGTACGTCTGATTAAAGCGCGCTGTGTCCTGAAATGTTTATTACTTTTCTTTTCCGAGAATCCACTGGTATGGGGACAGGTGACGTGACATAAGGCGAGCGTGTGGCATATTCAGACCTAGTGCCTTGTGTCAGGACAGCGACACATCCCCACTCCTGCTGGGGACAGCGTGTGCGTGTGCGAAACGACGGCTGGCGTGTGAGTCTTTGAACCTTCACCAAATCAGTTTCTTTTTCATTAGATTTGTCAAGCACTTGTACTCTGAGCATAAATAATGACTTTATAAAGTTTTAAGGACAGTTTTCTGTTTGTTCCGGACTGTAGTGTAAGCGAGACCGCTGCACAAGAGCTTTATTTATTTTCCCTTTCCTGCAATTTTTGTGCGCGTCTTTTGGGGGGTGAGCATCACCGTGCCCGTGGATAAACCATCGGGGGGTTTTTTTTACACGGCAGGCTGCACCGCTGGAGTTGGAAGAGCGTGCGTGCAAACCGGCTCCGCTGGCCTGGACGCAGGCGGCGGGTCCGAGGAAACCAAGTGCCGGGAGGATGTGTGTTTTCCCTTGTGTGTTGAATTGTGAAATCATGCTGTCGGGGTGACCACTGACGTGATCGCTTCTGTGTATCTGATTGTGGCAAATACAGCGCTGTCCTGCGAGTGAAGAGAAACACAGCGTTTCCGAGCCTAAGTGCTCCGGAAGTGTTCGCACTGTACATACGAGTATAGGGGGTTTTTTTGTTTGTTTGGGGGTTTGTTTGTTTTTTTCCAGATTGAAAAAATTAAAATAAATCTTACTATCTACCATCGTGTGAAAGTGGTTCTTTAAAAGACCGTGTGTTTCATCATACATTCAGTAAGGTTCCATATGCTGTTCCCCACTTAAGACATTCCTCCCCCCACAAAGGAGAATGTGAATTCTCATATCCTTCTTCCGTCATCGAGCGGTTGCGGGGGGGAACCTTAACGGTTCAGTTCCTCAACTTAACATCTCTCCATTATTACATAGAACACATCTAGTTTAAAACTGCCGTGCAGACTTTCTCGTGCTCGGATGCCAGATTTTTCCGTTCCTAGTTGGCCAGATACGAAAGCGCGTGTTCCCCCCCCATCAAAACCATAGTGGTTGGGACTTAGGCCGGCGGGCCACTTGGGGAAAAGGGACAGAGTTACAAAGCTGCTGAAACCATGCAGTTTTGCAACTCAAAGCATCTTCTCGTCCGGCCCCTTGTCTGTGAAGCCCCACGAGCGCCCAGGGGACAGGCACAGGGACCGCCTGTGTGTCTGCTGCCGCGGAAAGAGTCTGGGTGGGGCCGCTTACTGAGAAACGGGTCCTCATTCGCCCTCCCTGCAGGGCGCCAGTGCGCACACTCACACACCCAGCACTGGCTCTGACCCTGCCAGAGAGGACCTCTGCGGGGCTCGGAGTTGTGCAGGCCCGTCACGCACACCAGGGTTTGCAGCAGACCTGTAAGTGTTGCCCTGTCCGGCCGGCCCTTCGACGGCCACTATCGAAGGCCCCTTGTCCTCTGCTGCCGCCGTCTGAGTCCGCGTCTGTTCCCCAGGGGGACAGCGTGCCTCTCAGCGCCTGTCTGGGAACAAGCGAAGAAGTCCGGGTGAAAGGTTTCTAAGGGGAAAGGCCTAACCAGGGTGTCCCACCTTTGGCGTCTCGGGGCCACACGTTAAATACACAAACACCAGTGGAAAAAAAAAATTCTCAATGTTTTAAGTAAATTGACAGTTCTGTGTTGGGCTGCATTCGGAGCCACCCTAGGGCAGGTTGGTTACCCCTGGAAAGGGTTCGAGAGAAAAGCCCACCCCCTGGAAACCCCGGCTAAGCCTCAGGTGTTTTCTCTGCCTTATCACTGTGATACCCAGCGGGACCTGTGGGCAGTGGGCTCGCTGGGCACCCATGGTGCTGTGAACAAATACGAGTGACCACAGAAACCCGAGAGCGTTTCAGAAACACATCTGCCCCAGCGATGGAGGGTGCCCGTTCTGTATTGTAGGCTAGTCTCTTAAAAAATTTATTGAACTGATGTCATTTCTTAGAACATTTTTCTCAAGAGACACATTTGCATGGGCAGTCCCCTTAAACAACTGCTTCTTCACCAGGGGACATCTGACCCTGGGGGGCAGTTGTCACTCCTGGGGGCAGGAAGAGGGGCCTGGCATCTTGGTGGGTCGAGGCCGAGGATGCTGCAAAACCACCTACAGGGCACAGAGCGGCCTCCAGACCGACAGTGTCCAGCCCAAAGTATCTAATGTTGCAGTTCGGAACCTGCCCTAAACAATGAGAATGTTAAGGGCATATTTCTGGTTAACGTTTGTTACTTTCTAACCAACTCCACCAGTCTTTGGAGAAAAACTCAGCCCGCAGATTTTCTGGAAAAAGCAACAATTGACACATTCACCCGCAAATAAGCACAGTCCATCTGACCTCCGCTAGTTCCCTTCAAAGCATTTCACCCAAGAGGGAACTTGGCTTTGCATAATGGTGCTCTCAGGAGAAAATTCCTACCTACAGGGAAATCCCCAGAAAGTGGATTTTACTCATTTTACTCTCATAAATGTGAAACACACTCCCAAACTGTTTTCCCCACAATGCTGGCACAGTTGTAAGTCCACGTGTAGACCATGCTTGAAGCACCTTCAGGCGGAACCGAGGAGATCCATCTCCTGTGGACAGCCCGTTGTGTTTCTTCACGCAGGGTGGTGAAGATGGGCCGTCAGGGGCCGGCCTCCGCAAAGGCCAGCATCACTACTCAGCTCCCAAAGCACACCAAGGCTCCTTCCCGCAGGAAGGACGGGAGAAAACCTGGCGCCCAATTCTCTCTCGACTGCCCCTGAAGTGCTGCTGACCTCTCCCTATGGGGACCGCAAACCAGAATCCGAAAACCCGTGGAAATGCGGCTCCGACTTCCAAGTGTCTCCTCCCCACCCCCAAAGCCGCATCGCCATCCCGATCCGGGATTCCGTTTGAGGCCAGGGCCCTGAGAGGACCCGTCTCACAGCTGTGCCCGCTCGCCATTGCCGGGAACTCCTAACACCTTGCCCTCCCCGGTGGCCCCGGGCCCCGGGCAGACAGGACAGTGGTTACCACCAGGAGTCTGAGAATGCAGTTGGACACTGGCACACGCCACAGGCCTGAGGCCACCGTGCATTGCAGCGCCCCCTGGCCCTGGTGAGAAATGCCTCTTAAGCTGGCTCGCAGCCTAGCTCACAATGTCCCCTCGGTCGCCCTCCTCTGAGTGGTGCCCCCAGGGCCTGTGAGCAATCAGGCCCCGTGCTGAGCACCGTGCTGCTTTGGGCACAGCCTCAGCTCCCAAGACCAAGTGGGAACCTCGAACTACTGCCCAAGAGGCCCGGCCACTTCTGGGCCAGCTCGGGGCTGGAGAGGGTGGCACCAGAGCCAGCAGGCCCACTTCCAGGTGCCGCCGCGCGCCTGGAACCTGCAGCCCAGCCTCCGCTCTGAGTGTTCCGGTGGGGGCAGGTGTGCACATGCGCAGTCTGGAAACGCCAGCAGCGGCATGGTCGCTTTGACGCGGTGGTCTGCTGAGCCCCTCCAGGAAGGTAACGATGCCCTGTTCGTCTCCATACTCACCCTGGCAGGTCTCTGGCACCTGGTGGGCACCACTTGGTTGGTGAGTGGTTGGTGGAGGCCAGGACACCCAGTAGGATGATGGGGCCAGTGAGATGCTCTGGTCACATGAAGCTTTGCCCTCGGAATTGCCCCCCGATAAAGTCAGGACATGCAGGGTCATCTGCAAATTCAGAGGCAGCCCCTCCTTGGGGCAGTACAGGGCTCCCACTAGGACTGTGGTAAAGGCAGGCCCTGAAGGCGAAGGTATTGTCCCCAACACAAAGGGTACGTCCTTATCGGGGAAGGGGACATGGGTGCCCATGGGCCCCCAGGCAGCGCAGAGGTCAGGAGAGAGCTGTCCTCCTGTGAGAGGTGCCAGCAGGCCCAGCGGTCAAGAGCCCAGAGCAACTTGGACCTGGGAGGGAGCTCCCTGCCCTCCAGAGAGTGGGCCTTGCCGGTCAAAATCCCAGCAGGCTTTTTTGTGTGACAAGCAGATTCTAGCATTTGAATGAAAATGTAGAGCACGTAGATTAGCCACGGCTGTGAAAAAGAAAAGCAAGTTTCGGGGGATAAAACTATCTGATTTCAAGATGGATTAGAAAGCCATAGTAATCAAGACAGTATATACTGTGGCTGTAAAAACAGACAAATACGTCCCGGACCAGACAAGTGTCTGGAAACAGAGCCACCCGCACCTGGGCAGCTGAAGTTTGGCAAACGTGCAAAGGCAGTTCCGTAGAGAAAGCAGAATCTTTTCAGCATATGGCGCTGGGGCCATTGGGTACCGAAGGTCCTCGAATAACATTTCCTTATTGCACTGATGAGAAAAAACAGGATTCCCGGCCAAGGCCACTGTCTATGTGGAGTTGGCACATTTTTCTTGTGTCTGCGTGGGGTTTCCTGGGGACCCTGGTTTCACCCACAGCCCAAAGATGTGCAGTGAGGAGAATTTGAGTGTCTCCAGTGACCTCGTCTGAGAGTGGGTGTGAGTGGCCGCGACAAGCCCGTCACTCACTGAGTCACCAAAAATTGGGTAAGTGCTGCAATTATCTTGTTTTTATTCATCTTTCTTAAATGTGTGTGAGGCTCACACTTACTTTAATGCTTAATATTAGAAGTGTTTTGGGTCCTTATGTGTTTGCTTTGGTGATGTTTTTGTGACCCGAAATATGCCGTAGGAACTTAACCCTTGTAAGTTATGGTAAAATTGAGTTCATTACATGTCAGTTGGCTTAAAGTCACAGTTTCCAAGAACCTATCGATGACACTGAGTGAGGATTTACTGTATCCATGTACACCAAAGGACTTTGGTCCACACCTTTCACCACATGCAAATATTAAAACAAAGCTCAACGGTTTTCAGCAGATACACAACCCAGAATTTTTATAACACACCCATAATGTCCACTGTAAAATAAAAATTACTAGATGTGAAAAGGCACAAAAATATACCCCCTGTAATCAAGAGAAAAGTCATCCACTAAAAGCAGACCTATGAATGATCCAGATGTTACAATTAGTACCAAAAGATTTAAAAATAACTATGATAAGAATATTAAAAAACCTACACAGAACATGAGTATGTTGGGTAAAGACAGGAGAACTTAAGGAGAGAGATGGAAACTGTAAAAGAGAACCAGATAGAAATCCTGAAAAATACGTTATCCATTTTGTTTTAATCATTAAACTAGAAAGGGAAAAACAGAGAAAAGAATAAGCAAAGGCTTTTTTTTGGTAGAAAGCTATCAAACTATCTAACACGGAAAACTGGAGTCCCAGAAGGAGCGGAGAAAGAATACGGGGCAGAAAAAAATACTTAAAGAAGTATTGGTTGGGAAGTTTTCCAAACTGGATCAAAACCCGTACCTCAGAAATCTGAGAAGCTCTGTCAACTTAAACAGCATAAAAGCAAAGAAAACTACTCACAAACACATCAGAGTCACTCCGAACACCGAAAAGAAAATCTTACAGCAGACAGGGCAGGGGATGTATCACGTACAGGAAATAAGAACGTAATGGCTAACTCCTCACCGGAAAAAAGCAGAGGCCAGAAGAAAATGGAACAGCCTTTCAAGGACTGAAACACACTCTTACACACACACACACACACACACACACACACGAATGCACGCATGTAAAACTGGTGCAACCTGAACAGGACCTGACGGCCGGACCAATTTCAGTCTCTTGGTTTCGATGCTGTGCTGTATTCACGGAAGATGTTACCACCCAGAGAATAGTACTGTAACTATTTTTTGAAAGTGCCTGCTACTCTGTAATTGCTTCAAAATAAAAACTGGAGAAATAAAGACAACTTTCAGATAAATCAGTTGTGAATCTGTCGCCGGGAGATGGCAAGAAATGCTGCAGGACATTCTTCAGGCAGAAGGGAACTGGTGAAGCCGAGCTCTCGGGTCTGTGAGGGGCGCACAGCGACTTCCTGCCGAAGGGGGACAGCACAGAAAGGGAGGAAGCGTCACCCCCGGAGGAGAAGGCTGACACGCTGTCCCTGAGCCAGGAGGCCAAGACCAACACCCACGGTGATAACTCACACCGGTGATGTGACGAGGACAGCGCCTTCCTGCTGGGTCCCCCTCCCAAAGCCCCTCGCTCCCACGCTGAACCCGAGCACGACTTCGGGCGAGTCCCCCTTGAGGAGTGGCCCACAACACACCTGACCAGCGCCTCCCAACACTGTCCGAGTCACCGGAAACAAGCAAACTCTGAGAAACCATCCCGTCTAAGAGGCATGTAGACGGGTGGCTGGATGTAACGCGGTGCTCTGGACAGGATCCGAGAACAGAAAAAGGGCAGTAGGGGAGACTGAGGAACTCGAATAGTGTGTGAGCTGTAGTCGGTAACAGTGTGTCAGGACTGGTTCATTAATTCTAACAAATGGACCACACAGTGTAAGATATTAGCAATGGGGCAGCTGGGTGCAGGATGTATGGGAACGCTCTGTACCATCTTCGCCACTTTTCTGTGCATCTAAAACTTCTCCGGAAAACGAAGTTTATTTTAGAAAATAAAAGACTTAGGGAACATAGAAACCAACTGCACTATATGAACTTTATGGGGATTCTGATTTGAACAAACAGTTAAAGAAAATTATGAAGTGTTGGCCCTGGCTGGGTGGCTCTATTGATTGGAGCGTCATCCCAACACCAAAAGGTTGCAGGTTCAATTCCCGGTCAGGGTACATACCTAGGTTGCAGGTTCAATCCCTGGTCAGGGTGCGCACAGGAGGCAACCAGTTGGTTTCTCTTTCACATCGATGCTTCTCTCTCCTCCCCTGCGCCCACCTCTAAAATCAATAATAAAAAATACCCTTGGGTGAGGATTAAGAAAGAGAGAGAGAGAGAGAGAGAGAAGCAGACACACTTGAATAGACTGAGCAGTATTAAGGATTCCTTCCTTGGTTTTGTTTATGATATAGAAATGGCATGTTATATTTTTAAAAGAATTATCTTTAGGAGAAAACACTGAAATATTTGTGAATGAAATGATGTGACGACTAGAACTGGCTTGAAAGTAACCCATGGGGGGGTGGGGGGCGGGGAAGAGGGCTGGGACAGTGCTCGGCCCCACAAACACTGAGCTGTGTGACGGGCCTGGGCCTCATCGCACTGATCTCTCACCTTCTCTATATGCTGGACATTTTCCACACACAAAACAAAGAGAAAAATTTATAAGGTCTTCCTTGGTGTTTTGGTTGCTTCGTTATTAATATCTTGCTGTTGGTTAAGGGATACTTACAATGCCATTATCTGATATTAAGATCTAATACATTTACTAATGATAGTGGACATGAATCCACATTATAAATACTTCTCTTGCCAATTCTTACTGTTTTTGTAAAAATTGTTGGTCATCCTCATGTCAGAGAAGATTAGATGATCCTGTGTACCTTCAGCGTGGCTGGCAAGAGCTCGCACAAGGAAGAGGTGGCAGCTCTCACATTTTTCCCAGGTATAAAATGCTTATACTGGCCCTGGCTGGTGTGGCTCAGTGGATTGAGTGCCAGCCTGTAAAAAAGGGTCGCTGGTTCGATTCCCAGTCAGGGCACACGCCTGGGTTGCAGGCCAGGTCCCCAGTAAGGGGCGTGGGAGAGGCAGCCACACATTGATGATTCTCTCCCTCTCTTTCTCCCTCCCTTCCCCTCTCTCTAAAAATAAATAAATAAAATCTTTAAAAAATAGAAAATACAATGCTTATACTGCATTTTTATCCTCATGAATTCATGGTCCCTCTGAAGGATTCTTTTAAGACCAGTGACCTTTCCGTGAGACTGGATTTTGTTCGGCAGAACTTGGACAATACATTCTACAAGCCCTCAGAAACAGACGCGTGAAAAGCAGTATGTGAGGCTATTCCGAGCCCTCAACAGCGAGGGCAATGCTGCCAAGCCCTCGCTGTTGTGGAAGGCCCCCAGGATACCCCTCGGACCAGACAAGACATGCCACCACCTGTCACGCAGGCCTTGCGGGTGCCGTGGTCAATCCGTACGCTACACGCTAGCAAAGCTCCATTCCTTTTAAAATAAAAATGCTTTTAAACAGAAGTTCTGCACACCACTGGGAGAGACTCCAATGCCAAGGCAACTCTTCACACAGGAGGAGGAACCAATGCTGAGTACGTCCCTGAAATGGTAATTATATCTTTTGGTGGCTTAAGAACACTGTGAGTAAGTGCCACATCTGAGGCACATCTGAAGGCCATGTGCAGTCCAGGCCTCAGGGCCTCAAGCCATCACCTGTTTTATTGCAAGGAATTAGCCGCCTGGCTCTTCCTGAGCGTCCCCCAGGTGTGTCACACAGGCTCTTAGGAGCAGGTGTTCTGCTCCAGCCCCCTGCTGGTGAAAGCGCCTGGCAGGTGCACCCTGGCTGGGGGCTTGGGGAGAAGGCCAATGTCATCCACACACAGCCCAGCAGAATCTATATCGATACTTTCAGTGGAACTCTGTTGATGATTTCATAATTAATATATTAGTTTTCTAGGGCTGCTGGAACAAAACACCGCAAACTAAAGGCTTAAAACAACATAAATGTATTTGTCTCAGTTCTGGAGGCCAGAAGTCCGAAGTCAAGGTGCCAGCAAGGCCAGGCTCTCCCCACAGTCTCTGGAAGAGAATCTTTCCTCACCCTCTCCAGCATCTGGTGACCCCCGGTGTCCTTGGCTTGTGGCAGCATTGCTCCAATCTCTGCCCCTGTCGTCACGTGCCTTGCCTTTTATCTTCCCTCTGTGTCTGTGTGCCTGAGTCCCTTCTTCCGAAGACACCAGTCAGTCATATTGGATCACGGTCCAGTCTATTCCAGTATGACTAATTACCTCTGCAACAGCCCTACCTCCAAGTAAGATCCCATTCTGAGCAGGACAATACTTCGATGGTTAGGGGACATTCAAGCCCTAAGAGTCAAGAACAGATTACAACCACTGCGTAGGCCCTGTCCCGAGAGCTCCTTGCTGAGCCGACTTCCGCCCTTGTGTGTGGCTTACGTCCACGGGCTTAAGACCGGCTTACTGCACTTCCCTCTGCTGGGAGCACTCCACGCACCCCCATACCTTGGGGTTCAGGCAAGACCAATCCCTGGCTTCAGAAAGAAGAGGATTTTCTGTCACCGCAGTGTGTGTCGGGGACTTGCTAGGATGCTGAGGGCAGGCTCCTATGGCCCCACCGAGAAAACCACGTCCCCCCACAAGAGCAGGCCCTATCCCCTCCGCTCCAACGAGGTAACCACACAATGACACGTCCTCGGCACGTTTCCCCAGTCTGCACTCTTTGATTTGAACAACACCCTCCGTGACATGTAACAGAGCAGTCTCATTCAGCTTGTGCCAAGATTAAGAGGAGTTCTTTTCCAGTCTTCCTTCATCCCTTGTAAAAACCAAGTGGCTTCATGTCTGCTTCCATCGAGGGTCACTCTCTCACATGTAAAAAGGTAAAATAATTTCACAAACATCCTTTTCCTAAAAACAAGCAGAGCAGCAGTTTTTATTCTTCTCTTCCTTAGTCTAACCCAAGGAAACTGCAAACCAGACGTCACTGGACTTGTTAACGCTCACAGAAAGCTGCCCCAGCTGGTGCAGCTGAGTGGATTCAGTGCTGGCCTGCGAAGCGGCCCGACTCCCAGTCAGGGTACAAGCCTGGGTTATGGGCAGGGTGTATCTCTCGCACATCCATGTTTCTCTCCCTGCCCCTATCCCTAAACATAAAAAGCTCATAGAAAGTTAACAGTGATCCTGTAATTTTGCACAGTTCACAGATAACTGCCATTAACTGCTTTACCCACCAATGGGGCTTAACTGGCTGATTGACAGGTGTAGCATGAACTTCTCAGGAGATGATGGTGCCCTGGCCGGGTTGCTCAGTTGGTTGGAGCGTTGTCCCCGAACACCTTTACATCAAAAGGTTGTGGGTTCAATCCCAGTGCGGGTAAGTACAGAAGGCGACTGATTGATGTTTCCCATATAGATGATCCTTCCCCCCCCCCCGCCCTTCCTCTCTCTCTAAGATCAATAAACATATCGTCAGGTAAGTATTTAGGGAAAAGAGCAAGAGAGCGATGATGGTCATTACTGAACCAATCATGTTCTCTCTCTGGAATCGACTTGAAAGGATTCTGCCTTAACCGCAGCGTTCTAACTCAGCAAGTGTCTTGATGAGACTCTCTCCTCTAATTCTTCATACCCAGGAATCCAACCCTGTCACTCAGCGTCCAGGGTTCCTTCTCTGGGAAAATGCGGCCAAGGGCCGGGAGGGCGGGTTGACCGCTGGGCGGGTCAACACTGCCCAACAGCCCGAGGACAACAAGGGCATTCGGAGGCATGGCAGGCTGCTTTTTCAGCAGCCACCAAGAGCAGAATGCCTCCCATGACGGAAGTCTCCCTGGCTGGAAATCTCCCGGTTCGCGTCCTCACTTCTCAGGCCTCCCAGGCCGGCGTCCCTTCCTGCCTTCGACATCGGTGCCACCCTAACAGCTCTTCACCCGCACCAGGAAAAAGGGGTTGTCAGCGTGCCTTCTGTGGGAAATAGCGAGTTCTGGAAAGGTCAGTCCACACCGGAGCTCCCGCCCAGTGGACTAAAATCCCCGATTCTGGAGTGGTCTCGGGCAAGGACGGACGGCTGGTGTTTGTTAGCCACGCCCCTAGTGTTGAAAATTAAAGGTGTGTTGACATGTAAGGTGTGCGGGGGTCCACATGTCCTAGAGTTGGAAGCAGAACTGATGAGGCGCACACTTTTTGAATGAAATACAAAACATTTTGAATTAACACATACTCCACTCTTCCCATGGTTCTTCACTGCAGATGGCGTTTAATCACCATCTATAGCCTCAAAACCCAGACTTACTAACGCCATTACAGCAAAGGGGCTAAAAACGGAAAACCCAGGAAACCCAAAGGCCAGCGGGTAACCACGCGCCTGGCCTCTCGAGCCTTTTAAGGGCTCAGGGGCAGCCACTCCACCCACGTCTCCGCACTTCGCCAATGACCGCGCCTTCCGCATCTTGCCCCGCCCCTCGCCCTGCTCTCACCAATCACTGAGAAGTTAGCTTCTCCCAGCCCCACCCCCAGCACCCCCAACCCTGCGACACTCCAAGCTTTCAAATCTCACTGGCGCACAACCCCGCGCTCGCAGCCGGATTTTATTTTTAGCTTTGGGACCAGCAGCCCGCCCTTAGGCTCCGCCTCATCACCGCCCCCAAAGGAAGACGTAGTTGATTTTGCGTCATCGCGCGGGCAGGCGGGAGTTGTCCAATCAGCGCTCTGGGAGAACTGGCGTAATTAAAAAGCGGCGGAAGGCGGTGGGTGGGTCATGACACAGCGAGTTTTAGTCGTGACTTTTCCGGAAGCTTCTAGACGTCCCCTCTTTTCCCCTTTAAAAGCAAAACGTCTGCCGACGTACTCCCGTGCGTTTCGGGGGGGCGGGAGCGGCCGCCCCGGCGGGGAAGGCGGTGCTGACGCGAGCCGCGAGAGGGAGGGAGGGGCCGGCGGCAGCGGGCGGTCACGTGGGCGTGTTTGGGGGTGGGGCCGCACGGCGGTTCCGGGCGGTTGGGCGCGCGAGCTAGGAGCGGAGGCAGCCGCGCCCGCCCGCCCCGCCCCTGGATGCCGCTCTGCCCCGGCGCGGCCGCCGATCGTAGCACAGGAGGCGCCGCCGCCGCCGCGGTTGATGTGGTTGGCCTGGGGCTGAGGAGGCCGCCAAGATGCCGCAGTCCAAGTCCCGGAAGATCGCGATCCTGGGCTACCGGTCTGTGGGTGAGTGACGGACGCCGCGCGGCCTCCTAGCTCCCGGGCCCAGCCTCGCCTGGGCGCCGGACTCGGCGGGCCGGGCCAAGTTTGGGGCCGGCGCGGCCATGTGGCGGCCGCGCGTTTCGTAACCAGCCGCCCGCCGCCGCCACCTCCATTTTGAGCGGCGGCGACGACGAGGCCGGGCCCCGCGGGGCATCCGGGGCGCGGGAGGACGAGTCTGGGAAGGCCGCGGACGCACGGGGAGTTGGGTTCAGACCGGGCCCGGGGTGGCGCTGGAGGGGTCTGCTGCCTCGCGGGAACGGCCGCAGGGCCCCCGGGGGCGGGGGGATCGCACCTGTCTCCCAGCCGTTGCGCGGCTCGCTGTCTTCCTCGCTGCTAAGCAGCCTTTCCGCCCCAAATTAAATCAAGTCCGTGGGATTTTAACAAAGGAAACAGCACCAGGTGTTCTTTCTTTCCCTATCTGTGAACTTCAGTATTTTAAAGGAAATCGGGGACCAATAGGACGTTTGGCTACTGAGGGCACGTTTCCTCCGAAGAAATCTAAAAAGAGCCCCCAGATGCTGCCAGCGACCTAAGTAGGAAGGTGGGGGGAAATAAATTTCTGCTGTCTTGGTGTCCTATTTTGCTTCGGGAAAAAATAAGGTCAGGTACTTGTAACCAGGCTGTTAAAGTAATTCAAAAGTTTGTTTTGCATAGGATTTTTACCCCCAAGAGGTTGACATATTTGAAACTTAGCGTCAGTCGCCTCTTTGCCGACCCGAAGTGATCTTGGTGGGGTGCGGGGTGGACACGGTGCCAGGAAAAAAAAAAAAAAGTGAGAAAGCAGAACCGTTGAACTTAAAGCCATGCTTCAGGGTGAGGCGTTGTTGTCTTTGACAACTAGAAGCCTTGCTTCGCCTTGTGTCGTTTTAAAGAAGTCAATGTCTAAGGAAAATGTGCGCTTGACCGCGGTGGGAGGAAGGAGGTGAAAGCGAGGTTGGGGTTCTGGTGGCCGCAGAAGGAAACAGTGACTGCCGTGGGAAGGCTTGTGGCCGCCTGCAGCTCCCTGGAAGACTCCCCGACTCCACTTTCAGTTCTGCTTCCTCCCCCACGCCACCCCCCATTTTCCACCGCCGGTGCCAGGGTCTGCTCTTCGACCAAGACCGGCCGCAGCCTGCTCACTCATCCTTTTATCGCCTTCCTCCGTCAGAGTGCTGGGAGAGGGGGGTCAGGGGCAGTTTAAGGCGCTTGTGTAGAGATAGGAGGTTCCAAGAATCCTGGGGGTAACTCGTGTGGCCCAGCGCCAAAGCACAGGTACCCGCAGGGAAGGAGAGGTGACAGCCCCAGCCGCTGAACGTGCCCCTGCGCCGAGTGAGGCTTTTGAAGTCACTGACAGCCGGCTCCCAAATGCCCATGTGGAGCCAGGCAATCACCCTTGATTGGCAGCCTGAGTTGCCCAGCGCTTGCTGGTCGGCAGCTCTGGGTCCTCCTGTGCATTTTGAAGAGTGTGGGGCTGGGACCCATCCTGACTGCTCCTGCGTGCCCACTCCGTGGGGAGAGCAGTGTCTGAGTGACCAGATTACAGGTGACGTGTACTTGGACTACCTGCTTTCCTCTGAAACGGGTGTCCCCATCCGCCTGACTGACTCACCCCTTGAAATTCTTGAGATGGTGATTCTGGTCTCCAGTAAGCAAGCCAAGGGTTTTATCACTCTTGTGCTAAAGTTCTTTGTGTTTACTAGAAGTCTTCCTGTTTTATCTTCCTGGTAATCGTCCCCTGCTAAAGACCCAGTTGTGACAGGTCATCCCTCAGCCTTCTCTGCACAGACACTTAGTGTGAACTGCTGTTGGTAAAGCCACTCCACCGGGACACACTGGGTTCTAGTCCCTATTTCCTGTGCCCTCGGTATGTCATTACCCTACTTCATTGTCTCCGCATTTATTTTCAAGTGTAGTGAAGGTAGTTTGGAGAGGTTAAACTACCCCCAGTCTTTGCATCTGGTTTTAAAGCCAGGACGCCTCCTAGCTTGTGGGGTCTTGTGTCCTGCCAGCATCAGAAAAGGGAGTGACTCCCCAGTCCCACGCACTGGCCACTCTTGGTGGAGGAGGGGCTCGTGTTGGGACTTCCGGGGGCTCACCGCCGCGTGTGCTCGCAGACAGTGCTGCTGTGCTAGAGGGACGCGAGTCCGGGCGCTTCTGGATTGTGCTGGGGGTGACGTTAAGCTGTTGTGTCATACTGACGGGGCAGAATGGTGAGCAGAGGCACAACCAGAGACCATAGATTTCTTAGAACGTTCTCTTGGTTAAATATCTCGTGCATGACAAGTGAGTACTTGTCCTGCCACAAACTTTATTTTAAAATTTTGCCTCCAGATAAAAGTACTAAATGTTAGGATTGTTTTACTACTTGGCTTTCAAATTTTGTATTTTTATAAAAAACACGGATGAAACTACCGGTAAGGAAAAGACAATTCTCGGGTAATGTGTACAACTCCTTTTGTTTCCCTGAAGTACTTTTCCTGTTGTTTACAACGTTAAGCTTTTTAAGGACACGTCGCCTATAGTGCAGGCTGGCTTTCAGGGAGTGCTTTGTATTAATTGTTTCAGTGGTGACCAAGTGTCCCGGGCCCTCACACCCATTGTTTCTGACACAGGCAAGTGGTCCCATGGTAGGAGGTGACTCAGTTTAACCAAGCTAAAGCTGTAGTGTCGGGTAACTATCTTCAAGTAAAATCTGATGCACCTTCCACTGGAGTTTTCTCCAGAGGCTTGGATACTCTAGTTTACCTTTGGTGCACAATCGAAGGCTCTTTGTAAGCCTCTGAGATTAAGGAGAGAGAGAGGGGATCGCAGGAACGCGAACACTCACGGGAGAAAATGGAACAACTCTGGTTTGGTAAAAGGAATTCAGCAAAAGTAACTCCGGTTATTACCTTGTTAAATGTTTTAGGTAGTAAGGAAGATACAGCCTTTGATTGGGATACTTCATAAGGGAAGATATCATTAAATTTGTTCCAGGTAGAATACCATCCAGTTGTGATCTGATGTACTATTTTTAAATCACCCTTTTCTGACACAGTTCATTGAAACATTTAAAGGCAAAACATTGTTGGCCATTTATAAAATCTGTTAGTATGTGAAATTGTATGTTCGAGTGCTTAACGACATCCTGTAGGGGTCACCTTGTATTGAAGCTTGAAATTAACTTCTCTCTCTTTTGTATTGTTTATTGTTCTGCACAAGAGAATAATCAGTGTGCATTTGTGGTTGTGACTCTTCAGTGCTGAATGTTACCTGACTGTCCCTGTAAGATCTGCTGACCCATATTTACCCTCATCACCCCCAAAAGGAGCTGTGCCTGTGCTCCCCGGCCTTCAGCCCCCTGCCCGCGTCCACACATCTGCTTTCAGTTTCTGTGAATTTGCCTATTCTGGGCATTTCGTGTAAATGGAGTCGTACACGCATGGTCTTTTGTGACTGGCATCTTTCATTTGACTTGAGAATTTTCGAGGTTCATCTAGGCTGTAGCATTTATCAGTAATTCATTCCTTTTTTGTTGCCAAATAATGCTCTGTTATTTGAGTATAACACAGTTTATTTCTGCATTCACCAACTGAAGGACATGTGAGTAGTTTCTGTATTTTGGCTATTCTGCGTCATGCTGTTTCGAACATTCCTGTACAAGTTTTTGTGTAAACGTGTGTCTTCACTTGTCTTGGTTATATTTTTAGGAGTGGAATTGCTGGGACATGTGGTAACTTTATGTTTAACATCCTGAGGAACCGTCAAATTGTTTTCCAAAGCAGCTGCACCATTTTACACTCAATCCACCATCAAAATTGCTTTCAGTTTCTCCACATCCTCACCAACACTTGTTATTGTCTGTTTTTTGGGGGTTTTTTTTTTTTGTTGTTTTTTTGTGTTTTGTTTTGTTTTTAGATTTAGATTTTATTTATTTATTTTTAGAGAGAGGGGAAGGGAAGGAGAAAGAGAAAGAGAGATACATCAATGTGTGGTTGCCCTCTCAAGTGCCCCAAACTGGGAACCTGGCCCACAACCCAGGCATGTACCCTGACTGGGAATTGAACCAGTGACCCTTTGGTTCGCAGGCCTGCGCTCAGTCCACTGAGCCTCACCAGCCAGGGCTGTTGTCTGTCTTTTTTATTCTAGTAGCCATCCTGGGGGCACAAAGTGGTATCATATACATGATTTGCAAATAATTTCCATTCTGTGGGTGGTTTTTCACTTTCTTGGAAACTTTTTCCTTCCCTTAAAGCAAGAAGCTAATTTATTTACTTGCTTGCTTACTTACTTATTTTTGAGAGAGAGTGACATCGATTTGTTGTTTGCTTATTTATGCATTCATTGGTTGCTTCTTATATATGCCCTGACCAGAGAGCAAACCCACAGCCTTGGAATGTATCGCGATGGTGGTCTAACCAACTGAGTTACCCCAACAGGGCCAAAAACGTCTTAATCTTAAATTTTAACAGTCTAAATTTTTTAGTTTTTATTTTGTCACTTGTGTTTTTGGTGTCATAGCTAATCATTGCCTTATTCAAGGCCTTGTAGAATGCCTACTGCGTTTTCTTCTAAATGTTTTATACTTTTAGCTTTTACATCTGGGTTTATGATATGTTGAGTTAATTTTTGTGTATGATGGGAGACGGTACAACATTATTCTTTTGCATGTGGATAGCAAGTTGTCCCAGCCCCATCTGTTAAAAGATGATTTTTCCCTCATTGTCTTGATGTCATTGTCAGAAACTGAGTGACCGGCAGTGTGGGGTCTCATTTCTGGACTCTCTTCCTACGATCCGTACGTCTGTCCATACACTAGTATCACACTGTCCAGTGTCACTGTCCTGCTTGCTGTGGTTTGTAGCAAATTTCACAAAGTAGGAAAATGTGAGTCCTCTAACTTGACTGTCTTTCAGGGCTGTTTTGGCTCCTCTGAGTCCCTAGCATTTCCATGTGAATTAAAATTCCTAAAAGATGAGCTTAATCAATCTCTGCAAAGAAGCAGCTGGGATTTTGATAGGGTGTCTTACAGTTTTGCAAGTACCTTCAAATGTCTGATTCAAAAAACAGCTGAACTCTCGTATCTGCTTCTGAATCCATTTCATTGCAATGTGATACTTTACTAAAGTGTATGAAGGGAATCCAGCCTTGCTCAGGTAAGTAATTGGAAAGGGGGAGTCTTCTAATAGCTTTCGCAGACAACTTGGTATTCTTTGATACTGACCAAAGCTCCCTAGGTGGGCGTTTCCCAGAGGTGAGTTGAAGTGTGGAATTTAAAATCACACAGATGAGTTCTTCGCCCCACTGCCTTGAACTCTGTTGGGTTGTTTTGCACTTTGAACCGATTGGATCGCCTACCCACGTGTGATTTCATCGCGTCATACGTTGACCGTTGGGAAAATATTGGTCCACTGTTAGGTAGATCCGTCCACATTTTGCCACATTTCAATATATATTTTTAAGTCATATTTTTTTTAATACCACTACCAGTTTCAGAAAAATCTAGATTTTGGGAAGCTGTTCTGCTTGCTGTGAGTGATGCAAGTTTTCCGAACCTAATTTCTTCTTCTGAGTTCAAATTTGTTGGCAGGGTGCTAGCATTTTGACTTGGAGTGACAGTCTCATTCCTTTCGTTTTCAAGAAAATGTCCGCCAGAGCCCACGTCTGAGAAAATGGTCACTTGTTGGTCAGCCTTGGAAGCAAGCACGGTGTTCCCTGCTAAAGTGGCGTTTCCAATCGCTGTCTGAATGAAGACGAGCGCTCGGGCTGGGGACGGCCATGGCGTTCGGTGCGCAGCGGGAGCCCCACGCACTCCTGCGTCCACTTTGTCGTGCAGAAGACTAGAAAGATGTGTCCTTAAGGGTCAAGGTTTAATAAAAATCAATAATTTTACTGCCTCCTCAAGGACACTGTTAAATGAAAATGGCCTTTTTTTTTTTTTTTTTTTTTGACGGGAGTACCTGGCAGTGAAGCGTGCAGCAACTTTCCCTACAGCTTGTCCCCGCCGCTCACTGTCGTGATTGGCGCTGGGGGCACCGAGCTAGCGGTGCCACCCACCGTTGCTTGTGCACCCCTTGTGCAAATACGAACATAGTGAAAAAAGGCGAACAACATCCTGGCATTTTTATGAAAATGGCTTTGCTCTCCTAAGCCCCCTGAAAAGGTCTCAAGGACCCCCGGCGGCTGGCAGGCTGCGCTCTTCAGAAGCGTGGAACTGCCGTGTGCAGGTGCTCGCTGACGGGGAGAGCCGAATCCAAAGGGGCTGCATCCTCGCTGCTGTTCGGGCTGCTTCCCGGCAGCTGCCGACTTGGAGGAGCCCTTCTGAGGGCGCGAGGCCCTGCGGTGTTGTGAGAGATGAGGCAGGAAGAACTTGGCACGCATGAGGGCGGAAGGAAGCGGGGGTGGCTAGGGTATAATGACGTGGGAGTAGAAAATGACGCTGGGAAGGTAGTCGGGAGCTGGGTTCTGCAGGGCCTGGCAGGAGAGGCAGGGAGTCTGTGCTTCCAAGCAGTCAGCGCGGTGAGTTCCTAAAGCCCGGAGCGAGTGAGGGTGTCTCGGGGCCAGCTGACCTGGCCTTTGATGGTGGTGCAGTTTGGGGTGTGTTGTTTTTGACCTGGTGAGGGCGAGGCTCCCCGAAAATAGTACAAATCGCCTAGGGTAGCAGCATATGCACGACCGATAGACTAATAGTGGCACGGTTCAAATTCAGACGTCAGGATACAGATAAAAACCACCTGACCACACAGTGAGAAACAGCCCTCTCCACCTGTGATCGTGAAGTCAGTGTACAGGACGTTCCTTAGTTTAGGGTCAGAGCAAGGAGTTAGCAGTTTTGGTAAAGTTTCATGAGTAGGTTGTACTTAGTTATTTGAATGAATCGGGACTGAACTGGACATGACTGTGCAAGTTAAAGCATATGGAGTCGTCGGTGGTCACACGGAGAGAACCTGTACTCTCATTCTGGTTTACCCTGAAATGCCAAATTAAGTCTTCGCAGCTGCCGGAGGGCTGGCTGCCGTAAACCGAATGCACGCTGCAGGCGCTGTGGACACGAATTGTTCGATTGATTTAGAAGGACAACTCGGTATCTCAAAGCACAAAGGTCCTGGGATAGGAGTGCCGTGTTTTAATGTCCTTAAACGTGTGTCGGGTTTCTGACGCCCAGGAGCTCTGCGGACCCCGAGGACAGCGGGTTTGAGATCGGAGCTGGTAGTGGTGTAGCGCTACGTGCTGGAGGCCACGTGTTGGGCTCCGTGGACACGTGGAAGTCAGGCCGTGTAAGGACACTGGTGAAGTTAACTCCTGCCTGCCCTTGGCTGGTGCTGTGGCTGGGGTGTCACTGAGCTCTCCGTACCCCTCTGCCACCCCCCTCCCGTCTCTCTGGGGCTTGCTTGCAGAAAGACTAGGGCAGGGGGCTTGAAACAAGTTAGTATTTTAACAAGATGTGTGGTTCTTCTTTTTGCAAGATTAAAAGTTGAATGTTGCCCTGGCTGGCGTGGCTCAGTGGACTGAATGCTGTCCTGGGAACCCGAAGGTCACTGGTTCCATCCTCAGTCAGGGCACAGGCCTGGGTTGCGATCCGGGTCCCCAGTAGGGGACGTTGGAGAGGCAACTGATTGTTGTGTCTCTCGAACCTTGATGTTTCTCTCCCTCTCTTGCTCCCTCCCTTCCCCTCTCTAAAATTAAATAATTTTTTTTTAGTTGAATGCTAACTGATTTGTGAGCATGGAAACCAAGAAGCTGCTTTGACAGTTAACACAGTTTCATGAAATGGCAATGCTTTTCTAAGGCTTGTGTGTTTTAGATGTGAATGCATCTGGCTGATAGTTGGCTCTTGTCAAATCTCAGGCACATTTGGAATTTGTTTTAAAGAGAATATTTTAAAATACAGGTTCTCTTTTATTCTTGTTCATGACTTGAATGAATTACTAAGTTAAAAACATGACAATGTTTTAAATGACAGAATTCAAGCACAGTGGCTTAACTTTAAGACAGAAGAGGGTTCGCAGTGATCTTGGCACCCTGGACGACGCACCCAGGTAAAGTATGACACTCCATGGCGTGAGTGGAAGTGGGAAAGCAGTTGGACTTCCCAGTCTGTCTGCCAGGAAGTGACTGGATGCGGTGTGGAGAATTTCTGGCCTGGTTCGAATGGCCGCGGATATACCAGGCACTGAGATCAGCGCGCTGTGCATCCAGAGCATCCCTGAGCTTGCTCTAGAGGGCAGGAGGACCGCAGAAATGCAGGCCACGCACAGAAAGCCCCGTGTTTACGTTTCAGAGGAAACCCCCCTGGCGGACAGCCTGAGAGACCTGGATTAAGTTTCTGAGCGTTGTGGTTTGCCCTGTCCTCGCTGTGAACTCCGAACGGCTACCTGGCGGAGCGTCCTCTCCAGTCTGGGTGGCACGTGTTGAGGAGCATTGCCCGCTTACGGTAGCGGTTCTTACCTTGGGGTTCACGAGCTTTCCCGGAGACGTGTGTGTGTTTCCGGGGGAAATACCATCCGTCTGTCCGGAGGGTTCCAGCCCCCCGCAAACGACTGAATTGCTAAACCGACTGACTGGTTCAGGAGGACAGTGTGTGGAGTGTCATAAGTTTATTTCTGCGTCCCAGGCCCTGTGTGTTTAGTCCCAAAGGCGAGCAGTCTTGGTCCCTGCCCTCGGGGAGCTTCCACCTGGAGCAGAGCCACTGTAAATGGTTACTGCTACTAGTGAGGATGGTGGTGGTGGGGGGCACCCTTGAACCCTGCGAGGTAGGGGCTGTTCTTATGCCTGTCTTGCAGGTGAGGAAACTGAGCCACAGGAAAGTTGAGTGGTTTGGCCCAGGTCGGTGATGGCATGGCTGAGCCAGGATTTGAGTTGAAGCAGTGCTCCAGGGCCAGCACTCTGTAACACACGGTCTAATTTTAAAACAATTGGGGTAAATGCTTTGAGAGAAATAGTCCAAGGGAGAGCCACCAGGGCTGCGGGTGGGAGCCTTGGCACTAGCAAGCTATCCTTAAAGCTGGGCTTGGCAGACAGGGTGGGGGGCAGGGGGGCAGGAGGGCAGAACCTTTCGGGAGAAAGGAGCCGCACGGGTAGACATCCGAGGGGTGAGACAGGGCTTGGCGCTTGGGAGCAGAGAACGCGCTGTTTGTTTGGGCTGGTGAATGAAGAGAGGAGGAGGGGGTGAGTGGGAGGTCACGAGGTCACGTGGGGCGGGCCTGGGGGCCAGCTGCCTGCCGAGAGCAGCCAGGGACGCCCTGTCGAAAGGGTTAGCCTTTTCCCTAGAAGCAGTGGAAAGTCACTGAAGGGCTTTAAGCAGCAAATAAGATGATTGTTTATACTGGGATTGGCACTTGTTCTGTAAAAAAAGACAGGTAGTAAATGGGTGGGTCAGGCTTTGCAGGCTGCGTGGCCTCCGTCACAAACACTCACTCACTTCGGCGGCTCCAGACGACACACGAACAAATGGATGCGTCTGTGTGCCAGTGAAGCTTTATCTGGGGACAGTGACGTTCGTGTCGTTGAATTTTCACACGGCATGAAATGTTACTGATTCTTTTCAACCATGTAAAGATGTAAAAACCATTCTTACTCTAGCTCACAGGCTGTGCACTTTTGGCCCTGGTCTGTAGTTTGCTGATCCTGTTCTAAGTCTCAGGAGGATCCCTCCCACTGCACGGTGCCGGGGGTGGGGGGATGGGGGCTGTCAGGGGTGGAAGTAGGAAGTTAGCCACGTATTGAAGTTCACCATCAAGGGGCCACGGGCTGGGGCGGTGGCTGTGAGGCGAAGTGGAGACAGATTGGAGCCGTGAAGGAAGAAGGGGTAGGCTTTGTGCAGTGGGAGATGCTGGGGATAACCTTCGGGTGGTCGATGTGAGTACCTGAGTGGATAGTAGCGCCAGTGGCTAAAATGAGAGATCGCAGAAAAGGACCAGGATTTGGGGTGGTCCACCTGCCGGGTCCACGCACTTGCCTTGTCATCCCCGTGGTCCTACAGACAGGTGGCTGCTCCTGCAGCTGGGCTTCTGGGGGTGTGCTGCCCCTGGTTCCCATGTTGCCTCAGTGTCTGCTTGACACACACTGACACTGCGGGGTGGTTTCCCTGTTGCCTTGGAAACCAAGGAGGTCGGAAAACTTCCTTGGCCCCACACACTGCCGCTCCATCAGGAAGGCTGCTGAGGATCCCTGTTTGATGCAGAAGGTCTCGCTTCCCTGCTTGGGGGGAGGGGCGTGGGGCTCCCTGTCTAGACCTTTTCATTCTGCAGCTGCTACCAACACATGGGAACATATTTACCGAAATACATTGTTTCCTTCTCTGACCATGTTTCTGGATGAGCATTATCATAACATTTGGACAGAGTGCGCATGCCTTCCATTTCTGGGACTCGGAAGTCTTGCTCATCACAGCCGAGTTTATACCGGTCGGGTGTTCTGATTCCCGTCAGCTGCACTGTGGAGCCCCTTCGTCCAGTAGGGGTGCAGTGCAAGCCACGTGGGGCGTTGAAAGTCTTCTGATGGCCATGTTAAACAGGTCAAAAGAAGCAGGTGAGGTTTAACATGTAACTTCGTACAAAGTGTTACCATTTCCGTAGGCAGCGGGTATTGGTATTTCTACTTTTTTGACACTCAGTTTTCAGATCTCATGTATGTGTTGCACTATGACCCACCTCAGCCAGGACTTAGCCCTTTCAGGTGCTCACTGTCCACAGGGCTGGTGGCTGCCCACTGGTGGGAGCACAGGTGCAGCAAGGGGTGCGTGCGCACCCATGAGTGGGCTCGGTGCAGATTTGGGGAAACACCCGGAGAAATAATCTTTATGTAAATAGCCATTCATGCTGACTGATGAATATGCTTTATTTTATCAGCTCATCATCCTAATTTCTTGTTGTTACTCGTTTTGATCAGTCTTAAACGTCATGCTTTTTTTATTATGTTAGTGTGTTAAAATTTTAGGATTTATCTCCTCTTCCCCACCCTAACCCCCAGCCTTCTCCCCAGTTTTGGCCACAAATCTAGCAGAATTCATTCCTTATTGTTGCCCAGTGTTGAATTTCCTGCAGTTTGCCGGGTCTGTCCCCTTGCCTTCCAGCTCGGCTTTCCGTGGTCCTGTGGGAACCAACGCCTTACTTTGACCAGCTTCGGGAGGAGAGTTCCGAGGCTGTTCTTGGCAGCCCTTTTTCCCTTTAGCTCAGTAACCCTGCCAGTTCACGTCGCTTCGTTTCTGTAACTTGGACTGTCACATCGAGAACGCGTGTATCCCACGTGCTCAGGGGGATGTATGTGGAAGCACAGTGCTTGGCGACAGCAGGCACCCAGCAGGGATTTGAACGAGCAGTCGCGTTACAGACTGGTTTTACCCCTTGTCTTTGTCATAATAATTGCACCTTGGGTGGTTCTCTCTCTCTCTCCCCCCGCCAAAGCATCTATTTTTAAAAAATTGGGAAAGGGGTGTGAGAACAAATAAGGTGATGTTAACTCCACTTCACGCATAGCATAGATAGGCACAGTGAGGAAATTCATGCAAAAATGTTTTGGAAACTCTTAAAACAGGGTCTTGCGGTGAACAGTTAAGCTTTGATTACCTGCCTCACGCGCCCTCATCTGACCAAGTGTGGCAGAGATGGGTGGGACTGCGTGTTAGACCCCTGGGAGTCAGTGTTCGCACGCACAGGAGCCCTGAAGGCACCCCTCTTAAATTAGGACGCGGGGTGCCCTGACTGGTGCGGGCGCCCTGCCCAGAGCTGCAAGGCCTCCAGTTCGGTTCCCAGTCGGGGCACAGGCCTGGGTTGTGGGCCAGGTCCCCAGTAGGGGGCGTGTGAGAGGCGACCGAGTGATGTTTCTCTCCCTCTCTCTCTTCCTCCCTTCCCCTCTCTCTAAAAAATAAAATCTTAAAAATAAAAAAAAATTTAAAAAAAACCTACCTCCTGAAAAAACAAGATGCTGGGGTGAGTGCACTTTCCGAAAGGCTGCCCTGGAGGCTCTGCTGCACAGTGGGTGTTTGCGTGTCACCCCGCCCCTCAGGGGCTGCTGTGGACGGAGCTGCACATTTTTACAGAAGTGGATGCCGTGCCTGGCAAGCATGTCACCGGCTGCGCCATCACATACGGACACATTGGTAAATCGCCGTGCAGCTCGTTGGTACTCTGGCTCTGTTATCGGTGGGGATGTGTTCAGGGCGCAGTGCACTGGGACCTGAGCCCGCTGGTCGCGAACCTGGGCTGTGCGTTGATGTCCGCTCTGCCGGTGGCTCCCAGAGCAGCGCCCTCCTGCCCTCGCGCCGGTCCTGCGGCGCTCCTGGACAGCAGTGTGCTGCTGCGGGGCCCACGGGCTGTACAAGTGGGCAGCTTCTGCTTTCGTGCCGTCCGGTCGGCCCCGGTGAGTCTGGCCCCGGCCACCGCCCGCTCAGCTGTGGAGGGTGGCTACACGGCCGGCAGAGGGCCCGGCCGAGCGCAGCCTTCCGGCAGCACCGTGAGCAGATGAAGTCTGGGCAGTTTGTCCCACAGCAGTGGGGAACGAAAACTGTTTTCTGCTTCCGGGGGGAGTATGTTTATTGATTTTTGTGTTGTTTTGAGGGTTTAGCTGAAGTAGTGGTTACTGTATGTCATTTTCATGGATTTCAAATTAGTGGCAGAGTTTTTAGAATGCGTTTTTCTCCTAAGCTTATTGTATTTCTCTTAACATCACTGATAACATTTATTGAGGACTTACAACAACCAGATATTCCAGGTGTTTCATTTAACCCTCCCAGCCACCTGTAAGGCAGATGCCGTGATGATCTCCATTTTCCAAGGGAGGGGTGGACTCGGTCCGACTGCCGCAGCCACGTAGCTGATCATCGCCATCCTGTTCTGCTTAGTGAAAAATAGTAAATGTCCTGTCTTTTTTATACGACTTTATTGAGGTGTGATTTAGGTGTAGCAAAGCCTGAGTCTTCGCATGAATTCCTTTCTCCTGGGGAAGGGGAGGGGCCGGGGTCCTCCCAGGTGGCGGTCAGGCGCGTGGCACTGACCCTCTTCCAGAACCACCTGTGCAGCAGGATTCCGGTCAGCGTGTCTGGACTCAGTGTGAACTATGTGATCGTAATTAGGAAAAAGCCTTACCGGCGCTGGCGTGCAGCGCTAGGATTTAATAACCGCCTGCCGACTGCGTGCCAGGTGCTGGGCATCGTGCTGGTGGTCTCATGTGGCCATCACAAGCGGGCGGGTTCGAGGCTCAGGGGCGTCACCTTCTCCAGATGCACAGCTGGGGTCACAGATCCTGAACCTCCCTCCACTGTGTGGTTTGTGGTTTCTGTAACGATTGCATTTCTTCGGTTCTGAGATGCTTGTTTTTTCTGTTGTAATGTTTCTGAAGCCAAGGCGTGCTCTGATTTGGATTTACGTGGGTGCTCTCAGTGGCCCCTGCCCCCCAGGCCGCCACAGACAGAGGGACCTGTCCCAGAAGATGTTTTTACGCGGTGAATACTTTTTGCCTTGTGAGGATCACCACACATTATTCCATTACGTTCTTGGAATGTGTGCTGGTCTGTGTTTTATGTCAAATGGTAGGAACTTATTTCAAAAGACATTACCTAGGTTTTTTAAACATTATTCTAGAATGTTTGTGTAAAAGGTTTTCAGTTCACTTGATTTTGTTTTGTCTTTCTCCATAAATGTGGTAGAAGTGATGCCTTCAATAACCTCTTTGGAAACAGCCTATTTTGTTAAACTATTTGGCAGACTTTTATAAAATTGATGTCAGCTATGCCAATTATTTCAATGGAGGTTTTTTTTTTTCCTTAAAACAGTTCTTTGTGTGGTGGGGACCCTGGGGTTGCAGGTTTGCGTCTGCTCCGACTCCCTTTGGCTCCCATCTCCTCCCCTCATGTCTTTTGGGTTTTCTCCTCAGCCTGCAGCGGGCCGCAGTCCAGGGTCCCTGGTAGGGGATCAGTGACTGTGTCCGGTCTCGGTTGCCACCCTCTCCCAGACACGCGCGGAAGGCCCCGGCCCTGGTGGTCAGCAGCTTTCAAAGAGTGTCTGCCGCGCCGTCCCTCGGGCAACACGGAGCCAGCCATCGCTGAGGCCGGTCTCTCTTACAGGCCCTCGGGTCCGGAGGCCTCTCTGCCGAGACCCTGCCAGCTCAGGGTGGAGTCAGGTGGTGCGTGAAGTCCTGTAAAGCAGAGAGGGCCGCTGTCTCTGTAAAATGCAAACTTATCAAATACAAGTGTGGTTTTCATAAGAATGATGATAATTTCAATCAGTTTTAATGATACAGTTAATATTGTAATTTGGATGCTTTGGTTGAAAATTTCTTCAACTCATACTTTCTTAAACAGTAAGGAAAGGTATTTGTGCGTGAACGGAAGAGTAGAGGTTGACCAAGTGGTCAGTCAGTTCAAGAACAGAGGTCCTTCCATCTCTTTAGTCAGCCACCCTTGACCTTGGCTTTAAGTGGTGGCCACACCCTGTGCTGCTTAAGTCAGAGTTACTGGGCTGAGACCCAGCAGTAGTTTTGGAATTTTCTAGGTGATGCCAGAGTGCAGCTAAGTTTGAGAACCAGCGCTTTAAAGTGCAGACGTGGTTAGGAGGTCGGTGTCACCAGGGACCTTGGTAGAAATGGGGAAACCCCGCACCCTCTGTTTACCCGGCACTGTTTGTCCTTGAAGGCTCCTCCGACCCGCGTCTGCGCAATTCTCGGTGGTCTGAGTGCTGTGGGTCACAGGGGTCAGATGCGTCTCCGTGGGCGCGTCTCACTGGGTTAGCAGGCTGGAGCTTTGAGTGACCGAGGTCGTTGGTGCAGAGTGCACTCGTGTTCATGGTTAGGCACGTGCACCCACCAGCTGCAGCACCCAGCCAGACCTCGCTGTAGCTCAGAGAGCAGAGGGGGACTTGAAAGACACTCGAATGTGCAGGGACACTGTGAAAGCACGGGGTGGGGCAAACCAGTGGGGAGACCGAGAGGACTTTGTTCGTGACTCTTTCAGGAGGGAGGGGTTTAGAGGAAGCGGGGAGGAAATGGTGTCTGGAAGACAGGGGGCCAGAGCAGCTGTTGTGGGGAGAAGGCGTGCTGCCCTCTTCCTGTGACATGTGGGAGCACCTGGAGAGGGCCAGGCGGATGGAGTAGCTGGCAGGAATGGGGGGATGGTCACAGCAGGTAACCTCTGAGGGTGGGCACCTCCTCTTTCTTAGTCATGGCTTTATCCTCGTCCTGGTCCATGTGAGGTGTTCTTTCCGTGCTTAAAGTCTGAGCTGCTGGAAGGAACTGGGAAATTGGGAGACACCCTGGAGGCAGAGAGAAATTAGGGTGATCCATTAAATTTGAACTTTGCCTCAGGGCAGTGGTTGATAAACTTTAGTGAGCAGTGGAGTGCGGGGGCGGGGGTGGGGGGGAAGCGGTTAACACTCCCGTCCTGTAGGTTTGGTTGGGACTCAGGATTTCCTAGTAAGTCACCCTGTGACACCACGAGGACACCTGACTGCTGTGGGGAAGGGCAGCCACAGAGAGGGCTCCTAAAGAGAGAGGAAGTGGTGGGGGTGCTCGAGAGCCGTCCCCAGCCTGCCTGGTTGTGGGACTTCCTGCAGGCAGGCTCACCAAAGCCAGGTGGTTAGATTAAGATTGCTGAATTATTGGGCCCAGAGAAAGGAAATGGGAGTTTTCACAAAAGACTATGAACAGCGATTTATCTTGGGGTGTAAACTGATAAGGAAGGAAGTGGTGGAGATTGGAGACTCGGGGTGTAATCATTTAGTACTGCATTTGTAACCTTTCTCACTGTAGCCTGTAGTGAGAAATACATCTAACTCGGCCACTCAGTCACTAACGTGTGTATAACTGGTAAGTTTCATGTTTCCATTCCACTCTGGTGCCCTACTCTGAAGACAGCGCTCGTCAGAGCACAGCGCGTGGATTTCATGACCTGGAGGGGCAGCGTTGCTTCCACAGACAGACTGCCTGGTGGAGCCGCAGGGAGTCAGAAAGGGAGGGCGCTGGCCGCTCCCTGGTTGGTCCGCAGCAGGGGCAGGTACTGGAGATGGAGTCCCCCACCTCCAGTGGGGATTGGTCCCCCAGGGTGGTCACCACGCCCTGGTGCGCTCCTGCGGAGTGGGGACGGTGGTTGGTAGCAAGACCCGCGAGCTTTGAGGCTGAGCTGTTAGCTTGCATGCGTGGACATTAGAGTTGTGTGAGGCGATGTGAAGAATTTGACGTGGAAACGAAAGCAGCCCGGGAACTGTGTCCCAGCTGCGTGGCAGTGGTCCGGACGGACAGTCGCTACGCTGAAACCTGCTTCTCCCCATTGTGCCCCCAGGAGCAGGGGACGTGGCAGCTGCTCCAGAGTGGGTGGGTTTGAAGGGGAGGGGGGTCATGGTTTTTTAGGAGAAGCAACGTGAAAACCAGTTCAAAATTCATCTGAAAAATAGTAAAGCGTGTTATATACACAGTGCCTATTTTGCAGCGATCTTGAAGTATGAGACTTCGCCAACAGCCTCGGAAGGACGTCGTCTGTAGTGAAGCGTGGGGGGAGTCTGCTGTGCGTGTCACCACCGTAAGACCAAACGTAGCTGCTGTTTTGGCCTGCCGCACGCTCAGGTGGAACTTCTGTGCAACAGACCTTACGGGTTTAAAGTGAGGGCTGTCTTCAGTGTGGGGGAAGAGTATTTGGAAGTTAATGCGGGGTGCTGGGTCACATTCTTTCCAGACCTTTCCTGACAGCGTGTCCTGTCGTCGCAGGAGCGATTTGTCTTCTTGCACCGATGCGCACACCAGCGCATGTGCTGCGGCTCAGTTCCCTACGATCGCTCTGCTGGCGGACGCGGCATTCCTCCAGGGCCAGGCTGGGGTGCGAGGGTCTCCCCGTCAGACAGGCGTCCGGGCCTCTGCGGGCGCAGGCGTGGCTACAGTGGCTGAAAAGCCTTCAGGAAATAATTGGTGCTCAGGGTGTGAATTCAACGAGGACAGAGGCCCAAGTAAATGAATGCGTGAGGTTGTTATGAGGGGGAGTGTAGGAGGTGATCAAGTAAAGAGCATGATTTGCTGAAGGGCCGAGAAGGCCTTTCGTAGCTGCCAGCAGGCTGCACTGGCCGAAGAAGACGAATTACTGCTTTAGAGGGTGAGGGCAGCCCTTACAGCTGGAAATTACGAGAACCTCAGCTTCGAACCTTAGGAGCAGCGGGATTTATTTGGTGAGATTCATTATCGTTTAGTGCTGACTTGCAAAGATTTCAACACCAGTTGCCTAATAATTCTACTTCTAATGGAAGCAGCAGAAAACCACCGTCATGGCAGCACATGTAGCCTTCCTATCCCTTTTTAATTTAAGTCATTAATGATCTCCCCAAAGGGCAGAGTCCAGTGGGGCAGAGGCTCGAGGCAGACCAGGCTTTCCTCAGTCCCACCCCTGCTGGGAGTGCGCTCCTTGCCCCAGGTCCCTGTCGCTGAGCTGTCTGGCTTGCTCCCGAGGACCGGGCCCTCCGTCCGCGTGTCCCAGGCGCTCCTGAGGGCGAGCGCTGTCAGTGCCACTGGGATCTGGGTTGGACTGCATCGCCTGCTTTTGCCAGAAGACTGCTTGTGTTCTCAAGCTGAGTGTGAGCTAGCCCGTCACCTCATGTCTGCCCTTTGTGACGCAGGAGGAACTGCCCTCTGGGTGTGCGCGACGGCTGGGTTTTTAACTGTGGTCCACTCGTTAGCTGCGACCCCATCCTCTCATGCTGTCTTGTTCAGACCTTTCTCTTGGCTTGTGGCTTCCTAAAGTCCATGCCCTCCCTCCAGAGGCTCTGCTCCCCTCCCCCTTCCCCCTGCTGGCCTGGCTGGGAGACCTGCCCCAGTGCCAGTTCACATCCTGCCTGCTTCCCTCCACTTCGGGGGGTTCATCACATACACCATGCTCAGCCCCTTTCTCTGCATGTTTAATCCAGGTCTGCTTCCCCAAATGTTACTAAAGTCTTTTAAATGCCTTTCTTCTTACCTTTGCTCATTTATCTATAGGGGAAAATTCTTTTCTTCTTTCTCCATTCCATGTGTAAGCTCCCCCCACCCCCCCACCCAAAGAAAAACCCTCTTACCCTAAGGGAATTAAAAGCCCAGCGGAGTGCCTGGACATTCTTCAGGAGCCCTGAGGAAGGTTCTTTGTCTTTCTTCCTAATTAAATGTCTTTTGCTTCAAGCAATAGCATTTGATGTAAATAAGAATTTTCTTATTCTTTAAAATGTTTCCGTTTTGCTGACATAAAGCAGAGGTTTTTTATTGCTATTTTCATTACATCAAACAGTTTTCTGTATTTTGAGCTAAATGCCTCTTTGTGAGCTAGGTTATGTAACAGGGCTTCTTTTGAACACCATCGTTTGAAATGTGTGGGTTCCTAGACGCTGCTGTAGCCGGTACCGCGGGCAGGCCCCCGACTGGGTACGGGTCTGCGTCACGGAGTTGCTTCTTAATCTCTGTCCACCTGTTTCTTGGTCACGTTGGTGAAGTTGAGGTCTTCTGTAGCCTCTGCGTGTATGCGAGTGCCCTTTCGGGGTCTGAGCTTGAATTTCATTCATGTTTTCAGACTTCAGAACCCAGGTGTCTGCAGGGTCTCCAAAGACTAATTAATGAATGGAGGTCAAGTCCAGCTAAGTTCAAGCACTAAAAGAATACAACAGAGTGGTCTGACAGAGTGACGTCGGGGAGGGGTGCCACCTTCCATGGCGTTGTTTTAGCGATGACTTCTCCAAAGAAGGGACATTTGAGTGCAGACCAGAAAATAATGACAAAAGTGAGTTACACACTCAAAGATCAGGGGGATGGCTAGAACAGAGGTGGGTGGGAAGCTGGCTGGGGCTGAAGGGGTCTTGGCTGGGGCCAGGGAAGGGGCCGTGGGGGGCTTAGCGGGTGAGGTTAGGGCGTAGTGTAGGGGTGGGGGTGCAGACGGCCCGTCCCTCGGGGCATGGTTCAGAGTTGGGAATTTAGTCTAATCACAGTGAGGGTTTTAGGCAGGTGTGGAATACCATGTAATTTTCAAAACCTCTCTCTCATAGGCCGCTTTGTAGAAAGCGCTTTGAGTCGTCAGTAATTCTGACAACACTGTGAACTTTGTGTTTAGCTGCTCGTGGGGAGTAAGTAATGAGCTTGACAACTTGGAGATTATCCAGTTGCCTCCCAGCATCTCCCACTTTTCAACCAGGTTATTACTGGGTTTTACCATGTATAATGCGCACTTTTTACCCAAAATTTTTAGGGAAAATAAGGATGTGCATTATTCATGGGTGGTGCCTGAAATACCTTGTATCTGTTCTTGTGTTTTATAATTATTTGTTACATAAAATTTCTTGTACCATAGTATGTTCAAAAATAAATGCTGCCCTGGCTGTGTGGCTCAGTGGATTGAGCACCAGCCTGTGAACCAGAGGGTCACTGGTTCGATTCCCAGTCATGGCACATGTCCGGGTTGCAGGCCAGGTCCCCAGTAGGGGGCACTTGAGAGGCAGCCACACACTGATGTTCCCCTCTCTTTCTCCCTCCCTTCCCCTCTCTCTAAAAATAAATAAAATCTTTAAAAAAAAATAAATGCTAAAGTTCCTTTATAATACAAAAAAACAAGTATCTTAATATAAATAAATAAAAAATTAAAAACAAAAGATTTTTTCCTGAAAGTTTGGGTCCAAGACATGGGTGCGCATTATACACAGCCAAAAATACAGTGATTGGTAAATTGCTAAGTGTCAGGGGATGGCCTCTGGTGTGAAAACCTGTGCCCCCTGTGAACTCCACCTCTGCGTGGTTTCGGGGAGGCCCCGCAGACTGGAAGCCCAGAGTGAGGGACTCAGGTTAGCAGCCCGCCCTCCTCGGCTCTGCCTGCAGCTCCCTGAGATGGAGCTGGATGGGGCGGCACGCATGATGTAACAGTGCTGCTCCGAGGGTGGGCCGCAGCGGGCGGGGCGGGGGGAGCGCTTCCTGCTTCCTGGCGACGAAGCCGTCTCTTGGCCATTTCTTCCCCACCCTGAAGCCCTTCGGTAGGAGTTCACAGGGCCCCTGGTGGGTGAGAGCGCAGGCTGGGGGCTCGCGTGACTCTGCAAGTGAGTCCCCGACCGGGTGCGTCCCCAGCTGTTTATTGCCTGCCTGCTGGGCCCTGGGTCCTAGGTGCGGGACAGCCCTTCGTGAGAGCGCCCGAAGAGGCGAGTCGTGTCTTGCTGACGTCCACGGTGCAGCTCACGGCCAGGCTTCCGGGCCCCGGGCGGAGCCCGCTCACCGCAGACCTTGCATGAGATGAGAGTGTCCACCTCCGACAGAACGTGCGCTGTGCGTGTTGGTCGGTGATGCTTGTGGGTGTCACAGAAGCATTTAATTCACAACAGTTTATTTTGACAAGAATTTTGAAATTACCTAAATGGCAATTAAAGGAATGTTTTCTGATCCCAGTGCCTTGAGTCTCGTCATCTGTGACAGTGTGGTTTTCTGTAGAACAGCAGAACTGAGACTCTCGCCCCGAGAGTGCCGGCGCGATCTGAGCTGTCGCCCTCTTTTCCAGGGAAATCCTCGCTGACCATCCAGTTTGTGGAGGGCCAGTTCGTCGACTCCTACGACCCGACCATCGAGAACAGTGAGTACCGTCTGCGAGAGCGGAGAGCCGGGGCGCTGTCCTCTTGCGGACAGCCTCTGTGGTGGGGAGGCTGCGGTTGCCGGGGTATTCGGTCAGAGCTGTAGGTCGCTCACGGGGCTCCCAGCAAAGCCCCCCAAAACTTTGCCCACTGTACAGTGAAGGATTTTCCGACCCCTCATCCAGACCCTGCCATTTGAAATTGTTGCTCGCCTCCACCGGCATCCGGAGCCCAGTGTCGGAAGCCCTGTTCCACACTGCGCTTCAGGGACGCAGAGTGCAGCCTTCCTTCCTCCTCCTCTTCCTCTCACCGCGTTCGCACCGTGTTCAGCAGCAGCACCAAAGACCAGAACCAGCCACGACCTTTACCTGGTCCACTTCCAATCCATGGTTTCAAAATCTCCTTGAAGGACCATTCTAGGGACCTGCGACAAGTCTTGGTTCTGGGAGTCACAAGGGAGAATCCGAGGCACTTCCTTCAGGGAGGTTGCTTGTTAGAAGCAGGTGTCAGGCCCTCTGAGAACCCCAGCTCACCGGGCACCAGTCTTCTCAGATTGGCAAGCCCTGGGGTTTGTCACCAGGGATGGGCAGATTTTAGCGTGGGTTCATCGGACCTGAGCAGCATGTTAGATGTAGAGCCTGCCTGACGGCCAGGCTCACAGGTGGGATGCCCGGATTCGCAGGCTCCACCTGCCCACCACTGGGGGGATGGGCAGCTTTTGACTACAGGCCAGGCCGGCCCAGGACCTAAGTGCGGTTTTGACTTTCTAATATTCGAAAGAGTCAAAAGAAGAGAGTCTGTGACATGAGAAAGTGACGTGGAGCTCTAGTGTCGGCATCCGTAAGTGAAGTGGGCGTAGAACCCAGCCGTGCTCACTCACATGCATCTCTGTGGTCGCTTTTTCCTCCACGTGGCGGGGTGGAAGGTCAGTCGTGGCCCACAGAGCCCAAAATACTCTCTCTGGCCCTTTCCGGGAAAAGTGTGCTGACCTCTGGCTCAAAGTACCCAGCTGTCCTCCCACCCCAGTATGCTGGTAGTGGGGAGGAGCCTGTCAGTTGCTAAACTAACCAGGAAGACCGTGTTTGAGAGTAACCTCCGCCTTCCCCGGAAGGAGGCGTCCGGTTGGTGTGCGTAGCTGCCGTGGAGTAGTAAGCCTCGTCCGTGGGAGGGGCAGGTCCAGCCGAGTGCTGGGTGCGCAGGCTCGGTCAGCTGTCTCTCCGCTGGAATAGGAACACAAGGAAACCGTGGTTTTGGCCTTAATACTTGCTGTACATGGCCACTTAGAACATGGTGTCCTTAAAGAGATACAGCTCATCTGGGGATGTTGTTCATAGAGCAACAGAAGGTAGTTTTCACGGTAAGGTCTGCTTAGAAAAGTGGTTTTTATAGTCGTCTGTCGTTGTGCCATTTAAAGTTGAGTTGGAAGGCAAGTCGTGGTGTTGCGTGTGAAATGCTCTCTCCTTTCGTGTAAGTCATGAGTTGCACAGAAGTGCAACCCCCGCACCCTGGTGCTGTCCTGGAGCCGGTGAGGCGGCCCTGCTGCAGAGGCTGGCACCGTCACCTGGAGTCCTGCGGCCGGTGCTTGTCTGCCAGGCGGTGTTTGCCGATGGATGCTTCAGGCCCCGGAGGGAGGCTGTTGGACGCACGGAGTCATTGGGCGTGCGCAGAAACGCCTGTCAACGTGTGCGAGCCCCTTGAAAGCCCCGAGCCTGTTCAGACGTCAGGCTGCTTCCCAGGCTTCTGACAGCAACACGGGGCCGGAGCCCATCCCCCACTCTCCCCGACTGCTCGGTGGAAAGACGTCGTTCGCTGGCGGTAGGGAATTAGAGAGGAACGGAATGGCCATTGTAAGCTTGTTGCCGGAACATAAGTGAACGGGTGGTTTTCTGGTTCTGGAAAACACAGCACTCTGTAAACGTGGAAATGACCCAGTGGTTATTTCACAGTTAACTCTAACGTAGAGCAGGGTGTTGATAGCAGACAGGCAGTGGTGACACGTTTCTGTGACGTGTCACCGCAAAGGCAAAAATCCTGGACTGTGTTACCATCTTTTAACGCGTGTACACTTGTGGTAGGGGACAGGAACACCGCGTGTGCAGCCTCGGCTGTGTGCTCCAACCACTCGGCAGCGAGACCGTCACGGGGGCACAGCATGGCGCGGCAGCTCATGGTTTACAGAGGCGTGGCGGCAGCCCGGCTTCTGCCCTCTCAGCGTGGGGCTGCTGCCCAGCAGATCGGAGGTCAGAGTCCGAGGCTTCGCGTGGTGGGCAGACTGCCCAGTGGGACGTAGGCGAAGGGTTCGCCGTGCACACCAGTGCTGCGGGTCTTAGTTTGCCAACGCCCAGCCTCCCCAGTCTTCAGTCCCTTGCTTATAAGATTTTGCTAGTAAGTAGCTATTAGCCTGCTTAGAGAAGTTCCAGGATTGTAACTGGAAATTGGATTAATTTCTCCAGGGACTGAAAAGGGAGGGAGAAAGGGTTCAAGGAAAGTGCTGTCAGGGGAAAGCCGCCCCCCCGCTCCTCCTCGAGCTCGCCGGAGCGTTCACTCCCAGGCTGTGGGGTGACAGGCGGATCTCTGAGGACGCTTCCCTTCTTCTGTGGTGACGCCAGGAGGCCCTTTTCCCAGGACAGATGGAAGAGCTTCAGCTTCATCTCAGTGCGTTGTGTAGGAGGGTTTACATCCTTTTTGTGTGCAAGGGTGTGCTAAACGTTTGTTAATATTTTTTCTTGTCTTACATACAGTCTCATCTCCTGCCTTGTTACTCCTACCTCCCTGGCCAGTACCTCCCGGTCTCCGAGGCTGACCCTCTAAGGCCTCCGGCCCCCACCCCCACCCCCGTACCTGCCCACAGTGTTCAGTGGCGCTGACTTCATTGCTTTTCCTCACTGAGCTTTTCACATGCTCCTCCCCCTCTGCCTGGGTGCCCCTCCCAGAGGAGGCACCGGACAGCGGGTCTGAGTCCCTGGCTTCCTCCGCTGCGTGTTGTGGTATTCGTAACAGGCACTCAGGAAATCGTTCTTCGGTGAATAAATGGTGTTTGGTAGATCATCTTCTCATTATAATGTTACTTGATAACCACAATTACTTAGTTCTAATAGAGGTTGCTGTTTCATTGCTCACAGCGTTTTGTGTGTAATTTCCATCCAGTCTGGACTGCACGGGTGGGCCTCGTGGGAGGTGTGGGAGCAGCTTCCCACTCACGCACCTCCTGGCTGCCCGTGGCCGGCGGTGGTTGAACGCACAGTCGGTGCCCTGGGCATCCCAACCTCCGGGAGGTCCTGGTGAGGAAAAAACACGGTAGGATTTTTTTCTTAGAATTGTTTCTTTAAGCGATCATTTGCAGGAAGAGCGCAAGATGGCTGTCACATGGAGCAGCTGCTGGAGCAGCGCGGTCACACTGTCCTGCCGAGCCTGGGCCCCGCTGGCCCTGGGCACGCACGGCGCTGGGGAGGTTCTCCGGGGTGCTGCTTCCCTCCTCGCCGTCCTCCTGCCGTTTACGGTTCCTCGCATGCTGTCATCCGTCTGGTTTTCTTTCCCTTTTGGCTGAGGGACAGAAGTGCGTGGGTAGACTCCACTGGCCGGCTCTGACTAAGTCCAGCGGGCGGCCAGGAGACGGAGACTCCTCGCGAGCCAAGGAGGCTGGGATGGGGCGCAGAAACCTGTTCCATTTGGTTGTCAGGGTTCCAGATGGTTCTTTGTAATAGTCAGTCACTATTAATAGTCCTTCCCTCTTTTGTCTATCCTTGCTTGAAGTCTATCTCCTTAAAATTCTGAATTGACTTTTCCAGAAGTTATTTGAGTCAGATTTGCTTCCCCCACCCACCCCTTGGTGGGAAAAAGAAATGGTGACAAATTGCTTGGATCCTAAGCGAGTGGGAATAATGGCTTCCCACAGAACACCTGCTCCATTGCTGTTTTATCTGTCAGCGGGACCGCGACGCTGTTGAGTACTGGACGTTCGTCGCATTTCATTAACTACTAGCTCTTTATGCTCTGGCGTCAGACTTCCTGTAAATTAACAGGAAGGTTCATGCTTTTGGCTTTTTCTAGACACCAAACTTCATATATTTTACTTTCTCACAAGAGAAAGGATTATCCACAGATAGAGCATTCAGATTGCTTTTATGGAATGATTATTGCCTGATTTCAGTTTCTTTTAAAAAATTCAAGGTTTAGCCAATTTTGATTTTAGTCAGCGATATTTTTTAGTTAAATAATGGAGGTTGGGAAGAATGTATAAACTCAGAGATTTGTCTTTTGTTTTATGGAAAATTTTAGGAGATTTTTAGGGACCCTTCGTGATTGGTTGTCATTGTTCAGGCTTGAAGTGACCTGAAGTTAACGGTTTAGCTAACTGATACTTTAATTCCTTTCTCCTCTGTAGCTTTCACGAAATTGATCACAGTAAATGGACAAGAATATCATCTTCAACTCGTAGACACAGCTGGGCAGGTGAGTCTTGCGCATCTTGGGGACCCTCGCAGGCTTGTGACTTCGTGTCATTGGAGAGCGATGGCCATCCACTCGCTTGTTTCAGAGTCACTTGTGGCCGTCTTTCAAATGACAAACTTGGCTCTCTACTTCGGAATTGTTTCAAATGCGCTCATAGTGTTGTGAAGGCTCGCAGTTACTGCAGGAGGCGGGATCTGGTTCCTAAGCTCGCGTCAGGTCAGGGACTCGGGAGAGTGCCTTCCCCTGCAACGTGTGTGCCGCCACACTCGGAGCAGGTGCACCTCTTCTGGGGAGGGCACACGCGAGGGACTGGGCAGAAGCCGAGGCGGTGGTGCGATCGCCGGGGAAGGGCTGTCAGTGTGATCGGCTAGACAGGCAGTAATTGCCAAGGTTGAGTAACCCAAAAAAGACACTCACAGGTTGGTGTGGGGTCTGGCTTGCCGGAGGAACTGCCTGGGAGCAAAGGGTAGAAGAAAGGAAGAGAACTTGAAGGAAACAGAAGCCCCTTTCTCAGCCTCCGGTCCCTTGCCGTGGCCCCCAGTCCAGCCCTCACGAGGCCGTGCTGGTAGGCCCTGGGCATCGCAGCTCCCCGGGGGGCCGCGGGGGGCACTGCCCTGTGGTTTCCAGCTCCCCACCCCTCCTCTTACAAGCCACAGGACCAACCGGCGGAGGGGCATGTGCTGCCGTCTGGTCGATTGCTGGAACCTGAGGGAGCTAGGATGGCGAGAACGGGAAGGAAACAGAAGGGGCGCGGGGGCAGCTGGCAGGGGCTGCACCCCACCCCGCCCTGTAACGATGCTGTCGGAATGCGTTTCAGAGTCGCCCAGGAGGCCAGCACTTCACCGTGGTCTGCAGCTTGGGCTCTGCGGTCGCAGTGCTTGGCTGTCCTCGCTCTTCTCTCTGCCCAGGGATGGTGAAAAAGCTGGGACTTTTCGTCTCACGTGGTGGCAGCTGTAGAGCATGCCTTCTCAGGCTTGGTGGAGGGGCGCGCTGCAAGAGGACTGGGCGGGTGGACCCTCGAGTGTCGGTCTGCAGCGCCCTGAGGCTAGCGCGGCGGCCTCTCAGTGCGGCTGAGTTGGAGTTAACACGTGGGGCGCGGATGGTGACCGGCGTGGCGCACTTGGAGGGGAGCGCTCTCGCAAAGCCTTCCCTGGGGAGAACGAAGCTTTCCGTCCATTCTCGCAAGCGCTGTGGAAGGGGCGCTCCTCCGAGGTTCTGCTGGGCTCTGAGGCAGGAGTGGGCGCTTGGCCGTCGCACCCCTGTGCCCGTGGCAGTGTCGGAGCCTTACGGAGAGCGGCCTCGGCTCAGGGAGCTCAGGGAGCGCCTGCCTGAGTGAGGACGGTGGTGCGCGGTCCCTTGCCAGCTCTGCTTGTCTTGCTGTTTTGGGCTCTGTTGCTGCCAGATAAGAATATTTAGAGAATTTTTACACAAAGTGGATCCAAATTTAGTTACTTGGAATAAATTGTTCTCGGTGCAGCTGCCCATTCTGAGAGGCTGTCGCCGCCGTTAGGGGACCGGAGAATAAAAGGCCCTGCTGGTGCGCACCACTCACTCCTGTGGGAGCTGGATGATGGACTGATGCTAAAAGTACAGCTCTGAGGGCTGTTTGAAAATTGGATTCAGCCCTGGCTGGTGTGCCTCAGTGGACTGAGAGCCAGACTGCAAACCAAAGGGTCGGACTTGCCCGGGTTGCAGGCCTGGTGCCCAGATGGGGATGCATGAGAGGCAACCACACATTGATGTTTCTCTCCCTCTTTCTCTCTTCCTTCTCTAAAAAAAGTAAATAAAATATTTTTTTTAAGTAACCTAGTCGGTGTTTTCACTGGCTTGCACGTTTCAGGAGGGAAATCACACAGAGCACGTTGCTGTATAGAAATGTGAGACAGCAAGCACTATTTCCGTGGTAGTTGGTGTTAGGGCTGGTGTCGTGCCCACCTGGGGAGGGTGACGAACCGTGAAATACACAAGTTGGTTACTTTGGTTTGCATGGAATAACCGTGTTTTGGTCTAATTTCGGTAGACTCGATGACAGGCGAGTCAGTGACAGTCAATTTTATGTCAAATTCCCCTTCAAAAAAAGATACCAAGTTTTTCTTAATAGTAATAAGTGCACTTGTTACAGAAGTAAAGCATCACAAAAAGGCAAACAGGAAAACGTAAGTTTTCTTTCCCCCTCTACTGCCTTAGCTCCTCCCCCCGCAGCAGCCCCCGGGACCGGCTTCCAGCACCTGGTTCCAGGCTCCCTCCTGCGTGGACATGCAGGTGCAATGTTCTGCGTGGGCTGCTCAGTCGGTCAGTTAGTCGGTTGGTTGTGCCCAGCAACGTAGCGCCACGTCCCCCTCTCGGAGCCGACTTCGTGCTGCACGTGTGGCCCTTTTCTCTCTCCCTGGGGCTGCGCCACACCCCACTGGGCGTCACCATCATGTAGCTGTTGGTCTGCAGCTGTTAGGCTGTCCCCGGTCTCGCTCCCACCAGTAGTAGCGCCATCACCTGCCTCACTGTGGACGGATGGTGTGCGGCGAGGACACGCCTGGGTGTGGGGCTGCGGGGCCGTGGGGTCGAGGTGTGCGTGCTCCCCAGCAGTGAGTCACCAACACAGTGTGTTACTGGGTTTTGCGGCATCTCTCAACCTGCTACGTGAAAATGAGCGTGTGTTGTTTATCAGTGTTTCCCTTACCGTGAAGGGGTTGAGTCCTGTTTCCCCGTGTTCGAGGACACTGTCTTTCCTTCTCTCTGAGCCCTCCCGCCTGTTCACGCACTCTCCCCTTTTCCTGTTAGGTGGTTGGCTTTTACTTCCTGGCTTGCCATACCCCTTAATATGTGAAGAAAGCCGGCATTTTGTATGTGGTCTGAGCTGTCAGGTTCTGTTTTCAGTTTGAATTCTCCTCCCTCCGTGCACCGCCTCAGTTTTCACCTTTAAGTCCGATTCCCCTGGCATCCGCTTTTGCTGAGGTGCGAGGTAGAGACCCAGTGCCACCGTTCACCCCGAGGGCTCTGCATGCGCTCCCCACAGGCTGCTTTGTGTCCTCGGTGACCGGAGCTGCCAGGCTCACGAGCCTGGTTCCCTGCCTGTGCGGCTCTCGGTGGACCTATCCATCGGCTGCATGGGTGAGCCGGCGCTGCAGGCTTCCATGACTGTCGCTTTAGGGTCCCCACCCGCCTGCCTCGCCTGCTGGTTGTTTTTGTCGGAAAGCGCGCTTTTTCTCCAGGATCATGTTACATTTGTGTGTTGACTTGGGATTCATCCATGGGTGTCCTCGCGGTCCTGCCTGCCCTTGCCGAGGACTGCCGCGGCGTTGCGCTCATTTAATTGTTATCTCCGGGAGTGATTTGAGATTGTGCTCACACGAACCGTGTGTTTTTGTGTCCTTTGGTTTATTCCTGAGAATTTTGTCCTTTTTGGCTGCTGCTACAGCTGAAGGCTTTTTCTCTCTCCTGGACTTTGTAGCTACTTGCTGCTCACACCGCACCGAGCTTCTGGAGTACGATTGCTCTCTTCCTTATCTCCTCATCTTCCTTCAGGGGAAACGCGATTTGAACTTTGGATTCACTGGAGCTGAGCTGGTGACTAAAATGGTTTGGAATTTTGTTTTTAATCTGGGTAGAAAGATCGTCATTCCATTAGCAGTTTGTTTTTAAAAACACTAAAATGAAGTCAACGTCATAAAAGTTATACTGATAACAAAAACAAAGGTTTTATTTTGCACAGGTGGCTAAGCTCTGCGGCAGACCTGTCTTTCTGATTGATGCCTGCCATTTACGATGGCACAGTCGACAGGAAAAGTCCAGTTTTCTAGTTGTTTTTAAGAGACACGTTACCATAGGGCAGTGATTCAAGGGCGTCATGAACACGAGTTACACCTGTGCCGCGGCACGCAGAGTTCCCAGCGACGGCTCCTGGATGTGCGCGTGGCTTGCCGTGGTTTCCCGTGGTGGTGCTGGTCTGTGCCGCGCGGACAGTCAGATGGCAGCGGGAACGCAGCGTCTGCCAGACAGCGGTGTGCTCGGGAGTTCCGTGTCGGAAGCGGGGTGTCGGGAAGCCTCACACGGCAGGGGCTGACACGCCATTGTGCGCCGCGCACCTTCATTTTTCCTTCCTGGGGTGCTCCATAAATAACTCCCTTCGTCCTCGGAAGTCAGGGCGCGCACTCGGAGTGAGTGTGGTGTGGGGCTTCTCTTCTCTCCTCCTCTCTCTCCGGCGCTGGTGGTCACCGGCCAGCGACCCGTAGACCGGGGCCAGGCCGTTGTGACTCACGCGGAGAACAGGCTGCGCACAGAGCAGCCGCTTTGTGTCGGGGCTGCACGGATCAGTGGCGTAAACCACGAGCGCCTGTGCGTTTTCCGCGTGGTCCAGGAGGTGCTGCACTTTCCATCACGAAAGAAATCGCGGGCCCGTCACCCTCTCCTCCGTCCTGCCAGCCGCCTCTCCTAGGACCTGGGGCCGTCGTCGGCCTTCCCAGAAGTCTTGGGCTCGCCCAGCCCCGCTTCTGAGCAGGGGCTTACACCACCCCCAGAGCAGTCTGAAAGGGGTCCTGCATGTGTAGCCACGTTTCCAGAGCAGTGCTGCGCCCCACTTCCTGTTGACTCTGGTTTCTTTGGCCAGGACACACGTGGGAAACTTTGGGAGAAGGTTGCATGTTGTGCCAAATGTGGTTGTTTTTCTTACACAGGACGAATACTCCATCTTTCCTCAGACGTACTCCATAGACATCAATGGCTATATTCTTGTGTATTCTGTTACATCAATCAAAAGGTAAGCCTCGACTGCTCTTCCTTGAGTTTACTTGCTGTGCAGAGGTAGCATGGACCTTTATAAAGGACAATTAGACTTCGTTACTGAGCTAAACGTTTCATGGGGCAAGCAGGCGAAGGGAAGGACTTGTTACCGTGGTCGACTCTGGCACTGATGGGCTCTGATGCTCCGTATTTCTTACCTTGCACTGCCGGGCTGGGCCGGGATCGGCCGCAGTCTGAGCTTGCGGCTGACGGAGCAGGAAGTGCATGAACCGGTCGTCCTTCTCTGTGTTCCCACGTTCACACGGAGCCAGGCTGATCGCAGGGTCCCTCTGGCCAAAGAAGGTTCCGCAAACGTTTATTCGGAGAGAACCGTCTGCGTGGCGTGCCAGCCCAGTGCCGGACTTCCCCTGAGCTGCCAGCCCGTCCCCCTCCGAGCACTCCCGGCCAGGGCGGCCGCCGGGCACGTGTGCGCGCGAGCCGTTGCAGGAAAAGTAACGGGGTGCTTTGTGCTTGGTTTATTCTGCATTAAAATAATGAATCTGCGACATTGTCTGTCTTTCTTACTGAAACTTTACGTAGTAAACATGTAAAAACGTGACCACAAAGCTGGATGTCTGATTTCATACCTTTTCTTTTGCAGTTTTGAGGTGATTAAAGTTATCCACGGCAAGCTGTTGGATATGGTGGGGAAGGTGCAGTAAGTAGTAGCATTTTCTCTCTCTGGTGACATGTGCTCGTTGTAACAGTACCCTCCGCACAGTCCGCTCTGGCACTGACTGGCCCCTGTGGCCTTTCCCTTTCGTTTACAGGATACCTATCATGTTGGTGGGGAATAAGAAAGACCTGCACATGGAAAGGTATGCGGCTTCCGAGTGATGGGCGGTTTACAAGGTCTGGTGGGTGTGGTCTCTGAAGGTCCACTTTTCCTTCTCATTCTTGGGGCGAGAGCCCGCCTGCTCTGGGCGCAGAGGTGGGGCAGCGAGTGTGCTCAGGGGCACTCTCTCTCTCTCACCTGCCCACCCTGTGGGAATTATCTTTCGCTTCTTCTGCCTTTTGTGTAAGGCAGCCTCTAAAACCACAATGGTAGCATTCATTGATTCAGCAAACCCTGTTTTGAGGGCTGTGGTTAGGGTTAGAGCGGCGGGACCCCGCCCCTGGAGTCTAATTCTAGAGGGAGGAAGCCTGCTGGCCAGCTGCCGCCGCAGCCTGGGCACCGTGGGCCCTGTCAGGCCGGCCCCTGTCCTCAGCGCGCGCCTTGCCCCAGGACGGTGGGGGTTGGGCGGTGCGGTTGTGCAGTGTGCGCGGGGAGGGCTGCTGGAGCACGGGCAATCCCGTAAGATAGTGTCTGTCCTGTCCCCACTTGGGCATGTGACAGGTCTTCTCTGGAGCATGGTGGGGGGTTCGTTCAGGCCCTCCTGGTGGGCCTCTCCCAGGGCACCCCCACCAGCGGGAACTGCAGCCCCAAACCACTGCCCCTCTCCGTGCCCGTGGGCTGCAAGCGCTGAGGGGGTTGTACCGTGTAAAAAGAATAAAACGAAGTGCCCCTCTGTGTCACACCCGGGCCGATGGCGTGGAGCAGAGCACACGCCTGCCCCGTGAGGGAGCACGTCACAGAAACGGTGCCTGTTTGTAAATCCTAGTAAATGTTTTGTATAGTAGAGAACAAACCTCTTTAATTAGAATGTGCTTTTTCCATTAGGGTGATCAGTTACGAAGAAGGGAAGGCGTTAGCAGAATCTTGGAACGCAGCTTTTTTGGAATCGTCTGCTAAAGAAAATCAAGTAGGTATCTTTCAGACTCATTTGGCACTGCGGGCCGCCAGCCGCAGGCCTGAGGCCCCCTGAGCGTGTCTGCGCTGTCTCCGCCGCTCCTGTTTCATCTTGAACCTCCACCGTGTCCTACAGCAACTGTGGGGTGCCCTAGAACAGGGGAGTCCAACCTTCGGGCCGCACGTGAAATACACGAACGCTAACGAACGCTGATGAACAAAAAGAAAGGTTCATGCATAATTTCCTTGAGATCCGCCGCTGCAGGTGAGCGAAAGGATCTCACATTACGCAGCGGCCCTTTCGATAATCTTTTAAAATCATCAAGCAGGTCCCAGGTTTGTGGTCACTAATATAGGAAATGTACGTATCTAAGGAACAAAGCATCGTTGATTTTTTATATTGTTTGCATACATTATACATACACACTGCTGTAAAACTGAAGCCATGCATGCGTACAAATAGCAAAAGTGTACATACGTTTATGTGACATGTAACCACAAAAAAAACCCTCATGAATTTTTAAGTAACTTTGCAATTTTGTGCTGGGCCGAGAGTGAGGCGCCCCTGCCTCAGGCGGTGCTGTTCATGTCCTCCTCCGGCAGGCGTTCCTCTTACGAAGGGGCCTGGTGTGTTCGTGGGGTGATGGGGCGGCGATGGTAAAGGAAACGCTGCCCTCGCGAACATACGTCCCCGTTTCGCCAGTGCTGCTTTATACCGCAGGCTGGAACGGGCGTGCGTCCACACTCGCTGGGGTGGACGAGGGACTGTGGGCAGAGCCGGAGTGTCAGGGGCTCAAGTCGGCCCCGGGCGGGGGGGGCGGTCGTGGACTGAAGAGTCTGTGTGGGCCTGCTTGGCACCTGGTCCCGGAGCCCCTGGTGTGACACGCATTTGGCCAGCTTGGGGG